>JAAEAF010002609.1:0-103937 GCA_011037195.1 Triatoma infestans | reverse complement strand
AACCTTGACCCATCCAATGTCCGTAACACTTGGTGATGGTATGTCACAGGTTAAACTAGATTAATTACTACTGGAATTCTAACTGAAAATTTTTGTAAGTACATTTCCTAAGTTATTTCTATACTTTACTCTTATATATGCCACATATTTTTTAATAGTTGTGATTTAGTTGAATATTGATCTATTCTACAACAATAGTTTAATATAAATTTAAATGTGCTATATAAATCATATTCTTTATTTAGTTTATTTTTAAAAAATTATTTTGAAAATATTTATTTTAAGTTTATATTTTATGTTGTTTCTATTTTTTATTGATTTGTATTAAAACCTTTGGACAGACCATGAAGAAGGCAATAAATTTGCCGAAACGTCGATAGAAATTTAAAAAGAGTTCTTTTGTATGATCGAACCTCAAAATCCAATTTACTACATTATTAAATATGACATTTTTAACCTTGCTTTATGATTTGGATAAATTTCTTAATTCATCCATCGATTCAATTCAACCAATCTTAGGTTGGTCTCAATAATTTTTTTTTGTATAATAATATATTATATATTTCCTATCTTGTATCGTTGAATTATCTGATATTCTTTCAGTATTATTTTTCTGTTATAGAGAAACTATGTCAATATGTTATATATAAAAATATCCTTTCTTGATAATGACATGTTATGAAATGTTGAAACGTCGAAGAAACAAACTTTTCTGATTTTTTTTTTTAAAAAAAAAGAGAAACAAAATAAAATATATACGGCTAAAAATTTGTTCGTTCAATTGATAATATATCACCCCTAACAACACATTTTTATTTATTTATTTATTTCTATTATAACATATATTCCAATCCAAGAGGGTTGGTTGTTATTTAATTTACATTCAGTAAAAAGAAAAAAGGAAATAAAAGAAAAAAAAAATCACAAATAGAAAGTCGATCATAAAAATGAAGAAAGTTTAAAACATAAGTTACTAATTACAATAATAATACGTAAACGAAATAGATGACAATGCACAATGTTAAAGAAAATAGAATCCTTTCACATCTTTTGCTAAAGATAATAAATAAACATCACTAAACTATAACTGAATATAAAATAAAGTATAATTTTTTCACTCTTTTACTAATGAACATAAAGTATACTCTCTCTCTCACTATATATTGTAACGCAGCCACTAGTGCTATCTAGGAGAAGAAGCAGGCACCTCAAGTTCTCCTCGTGCCGCTGAGAAGCGCTAGCAAGGCGCTTCTGGACTATTCTACATCTGTCCACCGCGGCATAGAAAACTCTAGAACCTTCTCCAGTGGTATAAATAGGAGAAGAACAGCTTGAGTGAGTCAGTCTTGTTACAAATGGAGTGCGCGCTTGTTAAAAGTGAATAAAAAAATGAACTGAGAGAACTTTAGCTGGTTTATACAGTGTACTGAAGTGTTTTATTTGTAATTTATTGTGTTAAACAATAAATTGGTGTTGTTTTATCTAAACCGAACCCATTTAGCAACAGTTGCAGTGTCTAGTTGGAAAAACGTTACATTATATAACAAAATATTAAATGTCAACTTTATTGCCAATATATAAATATATACAGTATTTGGTACCTGACAACGTATTTGAGCCATGATTTTTCTAAATCTACTTTTTTCCAAGCAAGCTTAACGTCCAGACTACCACAAATTAAGTGTCGTGGACGGAAACACCTACTTTTATCATTAACTTTTTTTAAACGAATATAAAATTTAACAGTTACACGCGGAACTCGATCTAGGCACCTCCCAGTTACAAGTCCATGCTCATAACCACTACACCAACACCCAATTTTTCTATTATGGCACAGATAATTTTCTTTTAACCAAGATGCCTGTAGTATAAGAATTAATTGAACTGTGTATTACAGAGTTTACATCTAATTCAGACTAACTTCAACGATTTTGAAAAAATTTTATGATATTAAAACAAACAAAATGTTGATTGGCTAGAGGCGAAGAAGAAAAACTTTTTGACTTTAAAGTTTGTTTATCGGCACCAAGAGGTGACCGAAATGTCGATAAATAAACTTTTAAGCTGTTCTTCTCCTATTTATACTACTGGAGAAGATTCTAGACTTTTCTATGCCTCGGTGGACAGGTGTAGAATAGTCCAGAAGCGCCTTGCTAGCGCTTCTCAGCGGCCACGAGGAGAACTTGAGGTGCCTGCTTCTTTTTTGGCCCCAGCCAGTCATCATTTTGTTTGTTTTATTAACAACGGCCAAACGTAACTATTATTTATATTTGCAACTTTTACAACTGGAAACTGGATTTTACATTTTGATACTTTTTTATAATTCTGAGAACTAATTATACCAATTAAGAATACAATTTCAAAAATTAAATATTTTCAATTTCTCAAAGTTGAAATCGAGTTTTCACCAGAAATATCCGTTTTAGACTCCCCTGAGTCTAAAAAAGGGGTTTTTAGCAAATGGTCTATGTGTGTGTGAGTGGTGTGTGTGCGCGCGCGCGTACAGCATAGCTCAAAAACGAAAAATCGTTAAAAGTTCAAACTTAATGATCCGTTTAGATATCACTATCGGATCCAACAGTAGGTCAGCGGTCAAAATTCCTCAACCGGAAGTACCACTTTACTTAATGTTTTTTTTTTTTACTTTCATGCTATTTTCTCAAAAGTGGCTCCGGCGATTATCTTCAAACTTCGTATATCAACTATACATACAAAGATCTGCAACTTTTATTTAAAACATTTCTCCGGGAAAATTCATTTAAGGGCACTTTTAGGGGGAGGGATGGGGTTAGGTTTTCATCTAAAGTGCTATTTCAGTTTACTATAAAATTGTGTCATTTAAATAATATTAATTAGAATTAAATATGTTGATGAAATTCGGAATTTGAAAAAATCGGATGACCGATAGTGCGTTTTTAGTGAACATTTTTTTCAGTTTTCAACGAACTCCATCAAGTTTGCTACACATACTATAAAATTTGTCAAGTGAAATATTTTGAAAACTGGAGTAAAAGAAAGTTATGAAAATGTGTAAGTGTTTCACACCAGATTTTTTATGTGGAAGTGATATTTTTCATAGATATCTCAACAAATTAAAACTCAAGATATTTTTCGTTTATAAATTAGTAATCAATACTCTATAATAATTAACATAATTAAATTAAAAGAAATTTTGGAATAAATGAAAGTAATTAATTAACAATATTTCATAATGATCCACATTAATTTCACTAATTAATTTTTGGATAAACTGGGTAACCAAAACAGAAATATAAAACATGACTGGTACACAAAAAGTGGCCTTGCTTATTTTGTTCTAATTATTTTTATGGATTAATTTGAATCAGAAAAAATTAATTAACTTATACCTTTACAACAATGTGCTCAATTGGTCTAAATAGTTTAAGTATTTCACTGCTAAACTAAATATACAATATAAGTGGTTGATCTATAGGTAAAGTTTTTATGGCACAATAAATAAGTCTATAATGGCTGCGGTGGCGGGGTATAGCCCACCGGAAGCGGAAATTTAAGAGAAGTTTTATAAATTATATATTTGTCAATAATTCCGTCTAGATTTTATGTGCATAAATAAAACAATATAAACTCCTGTACAAAATTAGCGCATCGCCTTGTTTTTTTTTCTATTTATTTCTTCATTTTTCATATATGCGATAGATAAACATATTTTTTTTTTTATATATTTATTATAAAGACTATTTTTTGATAACTTCAGCAACATTAGAAGAGTAAATAAGAAAGAAAGTAAGGTTTTAATGTTCGACAGTGTGCTTAAAACTCGGAGGATTATAGCAAGCCTATGTGAAGCTTCGCTAGAGATTGCGCCCACAAGGGGCTGCCCGCAGGGTGGGGTTTTATCCCCGCTTCTGTGGTGCATGGTTGTGGATGAACTGTTGGAGGAGCTTAGTGGTACTGGATGTTCCATGCTGGGCTACGATGATGATATAGTGGTGGTAGCCAGAGGCAGGCACGAATCTACAGTCAGGGAGCTCCTACAAGAGGCGCTTAGGCGCATAGAACAATGGTGCAGTAGAGTGGACCTTGGGGTAAATCCACAGAAAACCACTCTTGTACCGTTTACTAGGAGGAGGGATATTGAGGAATATAAGGCAATGTCCTTCTTTGGGAAGATACTGGATGTGTCGGATAGAGTCAAGTATCTGGGGGTTATCCTAGATACCAGGCTCACATGGAACGCACATCTAGAATATATAGTGCAGAAAGCTAAAAAGTCGCTATGCTGTGCTACAAGGGCCTGTGGGAAGTCATGGGGGCTAACTCCAAGGATGACCCACTGGATATATACTCGGGCCATTATACCGGTCATAACTTATGGCGCGGTGGTATGGTGGCCTAAGACGGAACAGGAGACAGCCAAGAGATGCCTCAGTGTAGTACAGAGGCTGGGGTGCCTTCTCATTACGGGCGCCTTTAGAAGTGCTCCGACATCTGCGCTGGAGGTGCTGCTGGGCTTGGCACCGCTGCACTTGTTAGTGCAAGCGGAGGCGAGGGCCAGTGCACATAGATTGCGCAAAAATGGTCTTTGGAGGCAGTGCGGCTCCTTAGCCAAACATTTGGACATATTGCTAAAGGTTAACCCAGGCCCTGTGACAGACATGGCCCAGGATAGCATGTGCCCAACATACAACTTCGAGGTACCATTCCGGGTGTTCCTAGGTTCTAGGGCGGAATGGTCCAAGGGGTGGGAAAAACTCTATCGGACAGGGCCTCTGTGGTTTACAGATGGCTCTAGGATGGAGTGCGGGACTGGAGCGGGAGTGTATGGAATGGGCCCAGAAGTGTCTATTGAGAAGCCTCTGGGCAGGTATTCCACCATATTCCAGGCTGAAGTGTTTGCTATTAAGGTCTGTGCCGAGGAGAATCTGCGTAGAGCCCCAAGGGGCACGGTCATACGCATTTGCTCGGACAGCCAGGCTGCACTGAAAGCCTTAGAAGGTCACAGAACAACCTCATCCCTGGTTAAGGAATGTCGAGAGGCATTGTCGAGACTCTCCAGGCACAACAAGGTGCAGCTGTTGTGGGTGCCTGGACATGCAGGGGTTGAGGGTAATGAGACAGCTGATCAACTGGCCAGGAACGGGGCTAACACTCCGTTCATTGGTCCAGAGCCGGTCCTGGGAATAACTGGCGGAGCAATTCGTGCAGCGATTAGAGAGTGGGGTCGCAGTAAGCATGAAGAGCTCTGGAGGAGAAGCCCGGGTGCTATACACAGTAAAAGGATGATGCCAGGACTGTGTAAACGAAGAACCCGAATGACCCTTAGTCTGAGTAGGAGCCAGATTTCTCTGGTGACGGGACTGTTTACGGGTCATGGTAGGTTCAGGAAACATCTGTACAAGGTAGGACTCATTCGAGCGGAACCCTTGTGCAGACTATGTCAGGAAGAGGAGGAAACGGCCTTCCACCTGTTGTTCGATTGCGTAGCAATAATCAGATTGAGGTATGAAACCTTCGGTACTTTGCGACCTGAGGAGATAGTAGCTCAAAACGACCTGGTGATGAAGGCCC
Source organism: Triatoma infestans (assembly GCA_011037195.1). Lineage (NCBI taxonomy): Eukaryota > Metazoa > Arthropoda > Insecta > Hemiptera > Reduviidae > Triatoma > Triatoma infestans. The sequence continues at coordinate 98,387 of JAAEAF010002609.1, read as the reverse complement.
TGAAACTCCTTAAGGAGGGAGGGTTTGTCTACTAGGAACCATCGGGGGTGGCACAATAAGCCTCTGTTGGCTGCAGTGCCGGGACATGGCCAACCCGAGATAGGATAATAATAATAATAATAATAATAATAATAATAATAAGGTTTTAATGTGAGAATGAATCAAGAACTAATGAAATTATAGAATGTTTACATGATCTTATGTTTAAACCAAATTTTACAACCTTAATATCTGGTAACACCTCCTCTTGCTAGTCTAACAGCTTCCAGACGTCTCGGCATTGACTGGATGACACGAGCAATGTCCTCTTGAGGAATATTCTCCCATTCTTCCATTAGTGCGTTTTGAAGCTCAGCAACTGTCGTTGGTGCACGATTCCGAGCTGTGATACGCCTCTTCAGCATATCCCAAACGTGCTCTATTGGGTTAAGATCCAGACTTCTTGCAAGTAGAGGCAGAAGATTAATTCCTACTTCCTGGCAGTAGTCATTCACTATACTAGCGGTATGTGGTCTCGCATTATCTTGGAGATAAAGAAAATTTTCACCAATATATGGAGCAAATGGCATTACATATTCCTCCAGGATGTCCGTCACATACCGTTCTGCAGTCAGTGAGCCCCTGTTTATTATGTGCAACTCTGTACGGGCTTCCAAACTTATGCCAGCCCCACCATTACAGAGCCACCTCCAAACGCTAAACTTGGAGAAATGTTGCAGGCAGCAAACTGCTCTCCAGGGCGTCTTAGCACCCTTACCCGACCATCTGGAGAATGTAGGCCAAACCTTGATTCGTCACCGAACAAAACCACTCTCCAATCAGCAATTGTTCAATGTGCGTACTGCCGTGAAAATTGAAGCCCGGCTATTCGATGCTGTCTGGTGAGAAGTGGCCCAGTGGCAGGGCGTCTGGAGGTCAAATTCGCTTCGCGGAGGCGTCGCCGTATTGTACGACCTGAAATCACCACGTTTCTTGCCGAATGAAGTTCATTTCTGAGTGAAGATTTGTTTGGAACCTCTGTCTTAAGGCCGAAAGCGTTATGAAATAGTCATCTCTGGCTGAAGTGACCCTTGGCCGACCTCGCCCGGGCCTTCTACGGTTGCTTCCCGCCTCCCTGAATCGGTGGAGTATCCGATGATTAGTTTATTCCCAAGCGTATGGCCATTTGTCTTTGGGACAAGCCATCATCCAAGAATGTTAATGCTCTAACTGCGATTTCTTCATGCCTAACCATATTAAGCTCCACAAAAATTAACATAAAGGAACACGATAAGATACAGTCGAAAGTGAAACAAATATGAGTTATTTGTTTATTCTCTCGACTAGGAAGATTACATTAGAGGATTATCACTAATCCCAGCTCTATTACTAATACCAGTCCTGGTTAGAGCAATTCAATTGAACTCTAATGAAATTGTAAACAAAGAAATAGAAAAAACAAGTTGATGCGATAATTTTGTCCAGGAGTTTATATCTAATCAACAATATATCTACCATTTTGTAATACAACCACTATTTAGGTAGTAGTTCAAAAATAAATTTAGAAAACACTTTTATAACATTATATCTAAATTTTTTTCAATCTGAAAATAAAAAATAATTCGATAACAGAAAGTAAGCAACCGAGTTGGGTAATCTTGTTCTTAACAGAGTTTACAATCACTAGAGTGAATCGAAAACAAAAGTTTTATACCATGAAACCACATTATCCTCTTTTTTAACATAATTAGTGAACCTAAACAGAAAAATAAGGGGAAGTTAAGTAAAACATGGCTGTTACAAGGAGAATGCAAACAAACAATATGTAAACACTTGCCTGCGACATCAATTGTATCATCAACATGAAATTTACAATGTGATGCAATACAGGATGGACAATTATTGTTTCTAGTCTTGTTATCAAAGTAAATTGTCATAATGCGCACACTGACTGACAAACAAAGAAAACAACAAAAATCTGTCTTAATTAAATATAACAGTTTATAAATTATACAGATTGTCTTTCTAGTAAACAGTTTGATTATTAAAATTATATAGGTCAAATACTCTATCTAAAAATAAAACGAATTCTTAATAGTATGGAGCTTCTTCTTTGCAAGAAATATTCTTCCTTTTTGGGCCAAATATACACGGGTCCTCAGAAAGTTTTGTGATATAAGAAAGTGGTTATCTTTCTGGAAAATTTTGTAATCGGGGCTGAGTTTATTCCCCTGCTCCTGCCACAATGCACCTCAAAGACTTCAAGCCATTCATCCGAAGATAACTCTTCAAAATACCCAATAATTGTGGAATTAATTTCCTCTTCCATATGCAATTATTGATATCGTAAAACTTTTTTGAAGCTCAAAGAAGTACGACAGAATTCACATAGAGCCACATCGGGTGGAGTAAGTTGAATGTACAGTAATTTTTACTCCAATGACATCCAAAACTTAACAATTTGTCTGGCAGAGTAGAAGAGGTATTTGTAATGGTGCTGCATAAAGTTTCTAACGTTCAGAGCTTCCAACTCAAATTCCTTCACTAGAACTTGCTGAAGAAAAATACAGACATTACTATTATGAGAGTAGTTGAAATAGTAATCTACACTCAATCTTCTTGGTGGGTATTTTAGAGCTTGTAAGTGTCGTCAACTAGTTATGATTTTATAAAAGACATATGTCTTCTACCAACATTCAAAATTTTTATTTTTAGCCCTCGTTCAGATTTTTGGTAGCAAATGTGAAATACAACAACAAACGACAGTTTAGTTTCGTTTCTAAGGAGGAGAGTAGTGCCGGATTACTAAACAGGTGTAAATGAATTGTCGTGATATATTCCCGGGTCACATTGCTCGGGTATGTATTTTTAGGAACGTTTTAACAGTCACCGATCATAAGGCACGCCCACAAACTGCACGTCACTCAGGGCATGACATTTATACCTACCACAAATGAAGGAAAGGATTTTGAGTTTCGGTCTTTTTTTAACCAAAAATAAAAAAAAACTTAAATTTTTGCCAACGTTTCGACAAATATATTGTCTTTTTCAAGGCATAAAAAATAAAAAATATAAAAACTAATAAAAAAATCTTTAAAACATATCCAACTTGAAAACTTATGTAAAATTTAGAACTAAAAAGTTGAGAACACCTCAACAACACAGAGAAAAATGAAAAAATAAACCCTCTTTTCATTTTTTCATTTTATCTCTGTGTTTATTTTTTCATTTTTCTCTGTGTTGTTGAGGTGTTCTCAACTTTTTAGTTCTAAATTTTACATAAGTTTTCAAGTTGGATATGTTTTAAAGATTTTTTATTAGTTTTTATATTTTTTATTTTTTATGCCTTGAAAAAGACAATATATTTGTCGAAACGTTGGCAAAAATTTAAGTTTTTTTTTTATTTTTGGTTAAAAAAAGACCGAAACTCAAAATCCTTTCCTTCATACAAGTAACGGTCGAGAAGAATCTTTCTACCACAAATCATAGCCGTAGGAAGATTCCTACGACTGATCAATTTACCGACTCCAACTGAAGATACTGAAACAAGTTGAGGAGGATTAGGTTGTTGAGTTTCACTTACAAGGGCGTTCAACCCCCAACACTCTCTCTCTCTTTCAATTCTCACTCAATATTCATTAAACGACTATCGTTTAACAATTAACGCACACCATCACTCTGCCAGTCAGTCTGTCACTCTCTTTTACTGTCACACTCTTTTTTAAGTTTTACAGTGTAAAATCCTTGCAGTTCTCATTACTTATATATAGTGAAAAACATTTAATACGAAAATGCTTAATCGGGAAAACACGGTTAAAATGAAATCATACTGCGGTCCCGACAAAATACTATATAATTTCATAATTTCTTTTTTCTTTTAACACGAAACAAATATCGCTTAACAAGAAAAGATTTCACTTCCCCAGATGAACAAAATATACCTGTTTTCTTCAGTCATCACATCGTCACGCAGATTTTTTGGCTTTTTTTTTTTTCGTTATAGGGAACAAAATAAACAATGGCTGCCACTGTTGCTAGTTTTCCGGCTTGTCTTTGAGTAGGTAAAGGTACCGCAATTGTCAAAACATTTCAGTTAGTTTTTAAATTCGGCGAATTTTGGTTACAATCAGCGAATTTCGTGTTTTTTTTGTAATTTTAATACATAAACTTATTGATTTTACATGTACAATGGCAGAGAAATCGGGACGAAAACAAATCGCTATTTTATCGTTTAACACGAAATTCTTTTAACACGAAAAAATATTTTGGTCCCCTCAGTTTCGTGTTAAACGTTTTTCACTGTAATATATACAATATTCAGTAAATGTATCTTATCTCTACCACAATTTTTTCCTCTATTGCTCAAAATACATCCATTACGCAGGTAATAAGCAAATATCTATGGATCCATGAATTTTAAGGGCCCCACAATTGTGGGGGTGAAGCTCAAACTGTAAAGGAAGACTCAATGTGAAGCTCAGGTTGCCAAGGATTTGCAAAAGTCCAAAATTTGATGAATCTCAAGTGATTTGAAATTTTTACCCAATCCAAAAATGAAGTCAATGAAATCTGATCTTGAAGTTTTGTCTCGAATGAGCAGAGTGTGGCTTAATAAATTAAAACATACATTATTTCAACCAGATAATAAGGTTTACATTAAGTTTACATTATAATTTAGTTTTACCAAATGCAAACACACATGATTTACAGTTTACCATAATCGAAAAAACTTTTTCTTCTTTTTCATTGAAGTATTTTTATATTAATAATTTCACAATATTTATTATTAATATTTTAAGAAAGATTTAATTACTATAGAAAGATGTTGGATAATAAACACTGTGCAGCAGCTACGGTGCTACTATCTCATTATAAGGTGAACGTACTAAACAATATTAACCACTTGGATCGTTCACCCCAAACACATTAATCGATATTAATTGTACGTATTTAAAACTTTCACAACGAAATAAGTTGAAATTTTCATTATTTATTTTTATATTATTTTTACTTTCTCTTTTACTTCTGGGTAAAAAGGAAGTATTGCGTGCGATCGTGTCACAAAATTTTTCGAAAATGAGTTTTTACCATACAATATAAGTTTTGAGATCCTCTGTGGTTGAAGAAATATTTATAATGATTTGTCTGTGACTTCTGGCAGCATATAAACAAAATATTTTAAATACAAAAATGAATAGGTAGCTCAAACATGATTAATTTTTTTCTTTTCGAAAATGGCTGCCAACAATTTTATTTAAAAAAAATCTGGTGTGAAACACTTACACAACTTTCTCTTACTCCAGTTCTCAAAAATTATAATTGACAAATTTTATAGTTTGTGTACCAAATTTAATGAAATTCATAGAAAACTGAAAAAAAAAAAACTGTTCAGTAAAAGCGCACTTCCGGTTTACTGATTTCCTTAAAACTCGGAATTTTGGCCATCTATTTATTTCTAACTAATTTTGTTTGGATGATAGAATTGCATAATCAACTATGATAGCATTTTAGAGAAAAACATAACCCCTATCTCACCCCTAAAAGTGCCCTTAAATGAATTTCCCCAGAGAAATGTTTTAAATAAACATTGTAGGTGTTTGTATGTTTAGTTTATATATGATGTTTCAAGAAAATCGTCGCAACGATTTATGAGAAAATTGCGAAAAAGTGAAAAAAAAAAATCATTTAGTAAAGTGGTAAAGTAAACGTACGATTTTTTTCGAAACTCGGAATTTCAACAACATATTCAATTCTAATTAACATTATTCAGATGACAGAATTGTCTAATGCAGATGAAAACCTAACCCCATCCTTCCCCCATAACTGCCCTTAAATGAATTTTCCCAGAGAAATGTTTCAAATAAAAGTTGTAGGTCGTTGTATGTGTAGTTAATATACCAAGTTTGAAGCAAATCGTCGAAGTCATTTTCGAGAAAAACGCAAAAAACTACAAGAAACCACTAATAAAGTGGTACTTCCGGTTAAGGAATTTTGACAGATAACGTAGTGTCAGATCCCATGGTGATACCTAAATGGAATATCAAGTTTCAACTTTCTGCGGTTTTCCGTTTTTGAGCTATGCTATTCACTCGCACGCGCGCGCGCACACACACACACACAGACCCTGTGCTAAAAACCACTTTTTTGGACTCAGGGGACCTGAAAACGAATATTTCCGGTGAAAACTCGATATAGAAAATTTAACACGATCACAATACTTCCTCTTACTAGGAGTAAGAGAAAGTAAAAATGTGACATATACTCATAATTGACCAGTTTTCTTCTAATTTGAATGTTTAGTTGTTGTTTATAGTATTTATAAACATTCTAATGATAATATAATGGGAGTGAGAAGGAGAGAGAAGAATTAGGGAGAATGGATTTTATAGATGATATGCTGAACACTGGATAGTGAATAGATTAACTGGATATACTGCAAGGACTTTGCAGTAAAATAGAACTTAGCGAGATATAAAGAGATAGACTGGCTGAGTAATAAAAAGGTAGTAGGTAGATTGCTGACTGAATGTATTGTTGGAAACTATCGTAAAATTCTGTGTTGAAACTCTTGGCTGTCGCTCTGTTTATATGAATCGAACTCTCCCTTCCTACTCTGGCCTAGGTGGAGAGTAACTAACTCTTGATTCATTTAATGTCTGCTTCTTCGCTATTCGGATCCTATGAATCTTTAATCATACGGATCCCTTACTACTATACTAAAAATATAATAGGAGTAGACCGATAGTATCGATAGACGAAGTAACCAAAGACTATACATAATACTTGTTGATTCTTAAGAGAGTTGTTGATTCTTAAAACTATTGTTTCCTGACTTTAATACATTACATATTACCAGCATCGCTCGTTCTTCTCAGCTTCCCCCATTAACCCTTAAAAATCAACTTTTTTGGAGGGGAAAAAATGAGTAAGATGGTTTTTTTTGAGCAAAATCAAATGCGAAACTAGTATCATTTTGCTGAACGGATTTTTCAGTAAAAATATCCTAAGATTTCCTTTGAACGTGTTAGAAATTAAGTAGAAATAATAAAAAACTAAAACTTTTTATCTAAAACAGTTTTTCAGAGTAATGAAACCATGGACATTGGATTTAGTATAAGAAGTGGTTCTATCACATAGAAGATAGCTTAAATGTTCAATATAAAAGAATTTGTTGACCGTTGATGAATTAAGTTATGAAGAAATTTGGTGAGGATCGGTCAAGAAAAAAAAAAACATTCAATTATGCCGACGTTTCGACAGAATTTTCTTTAATCTAATAAGGCTTTAATCTAAAAAAAAAAAAAAAAAAAAAAAAAAAAAAAAAAAAAAAAAAAAAAAAACAATGAGGAACCACAATGCATTAATAATTGCAGGATAATAATAACAAAAACAAACAAAATACAAAATTTAAAAAATAATATTGAACCTACACACAAACAATCGTGAAGATGTGGAAACAGATAAAATTTATTAAATTTAAATTTTTGTTTTGTTTTGTTTGTTTTTTGTTATTATTATTCTGCATTTCATAGTATTATTAATGCATTCTGGTTCCTCATTGTATTATTTTTACTTTCTCTTACTCCTAGTAAGAGGAAGTATTGTAATCGTGTCAAATTTTCGATATCGAGTTTTCACCGGAAATATCCGTTTTGAGGTCCCCTGAGTCCAAAAAAGTAGTTTTTAGCAAATGGTCTGTGTGTGTGTGTGTGTGTGTGTGTATGTATGTATGTGAACAGCATAGCTCAAAAACGAAAAATCGTAGAAAGTTGAAATTTGATATTCCGTTTAGAGGTCACCATGGGATCTGACTGTACGTTATCTGTAAAAATTCCTTAACCGGAAGTACCACTTTACTAGTTGGATTTTTTACTTTTTTGCGATTTTCTCAAAAATGGCTCCGACGATTTTCTTTAAACTTTAAACATCAACCACACATACAAAGAGCTACAACTTTTATTAGAAACATTTCTCCGGGAAAATGCACTGAAGGGCACTTTTGGGGGAGGGGTGGGGTTAGGTTTCCATCTAAAGTGCTATTTCAGTTTATTAGACAATTCTGCCATCTAAATAATGTTAATTAGAATTAAATATGTTGTTGAAATTCCGAGTTTGAAAAAAATCGGATAACCGGAAGTGCGTTTACTTTACCACTTTACTAAATGATTTATTCACTTTTTCGCAATTTTCTCAAAAATGGCTCTGACGATTTTTTTGAAACTTCGTATATAAACTAAACATGCAAAGATCTACAACTTTTATCTAAAACATTTCTCTGGGAAATTTCTTTTAAGAGCACTTTTAGGGGAGGGGTGGGGTTAGATTTTCATCAAAGTGCTATCCTAGTTCATTATACAATTCTATCATCCAAACATAATTAGTTAGAAATAAATAGATGGCTGAAATTCCGAGTTTCAAGAAAATTAGTAAACCGGAAGTGCGCTTTTACTGAACAGTTTTTTCAGTTTTCGACGAATTTCATTAAATTTGGTACACAAACTATAAAATTTGTCAATTATCATTTTGAGAACTGGAGTAAGAGCAAGTTGTGTGAGTGTTTCACACCAGATTTTTTTTTTTTATTGAAGCCTTGATAAAGACAGGAAACTCTGTCGAAACGTCGGCATAATTGAATGTTATTTTTTTTCTTGACTGATCCTCACCAAGATTATAACAAAACCAAATAAGGATATATAATTAGTGGTTCAAAAGTATTCTCAATTTTTGTAATAAATAAATATATTTCCATAAAACAAGGTTTTCTATATTTTCACTATAATACGTATGAAAGTAAGTTATATTTGTAAATCTACTTCAATAAACAATTGTAATTGGATTTCTGTAGAGATTTCTATAAATTAAACAAAAATGGCAAGTCACACTTAATACGTAAATACATAATCATGGACGCTTTCACTCTATTATGTTATTTGGAATAACTTAACATATTTTCAATTTTCTCCACCACAAATTCACAGAATATTATTAATTAATGAGATACAAAGACAAGTGAAAATATTTTATAACATTTTCTAAATATGTTAAGAGAAAAATCTGATAGGAATAAATTCTCTTACAACTTTCTCTTACTGCGGTTAATACAATTATGTATAAAATGAAAAATTTTTTCTGTATATACAAATTTTAGTCTCAATTGTCCTAAACATTAAATATAGGGGCGTAGTGGGGGGAACAAATGCCTACCCAGGCTGAAATAGAAGGGGGTTTGCAGGTTCAGCAGACAGCTATCAAATTTTAACGGCATAGAATCAATTTTTTTTTTTTTTTTTTTTTTTTGAAAAAATATTTCAAATCTGTGCCGTTAGCATCCCAAGATGGCAGAAAATCTGTAGTAAGAGAAATAATAATAAAGTTTTTGAATATTTTTGTACTTCCGGTTGAGGAATTTTGACCGCTGACCTACTGTCAGATCCCATGGTAATACCTAAATGGAATATCAAGTTTGAAATTTTCTACGGTTTTGAGCTATGCAATTCACTTACATATATACATACATACACATATGCACCCACATATACACAGACACTTATAGACATTTGCTAAAAACTACTTTTTTGGACTCAGGGGACTTCAAATCTAAAAATCTCTAAATAAAATTTATTTTAAGGCGCCTCAAATCTATGATCATTGGCGCCCGGAGCCTTCTCAGTGTACTCACTGCCTGCGGAGAGTGTTCTCTCGTTACAGACAACACTATCCATCACCGGACACAGTGAGCTGTAGAAGTTCCTGGGAAGAAAAAAAAAAAAACTAAGAGCAGCACAGATGGATTTGTACCCGGGATCTCCGCGTGCAAGTCCATTACGCTAACCACTTAGCGCATTCCCTTCCCTATTTGTCCAACTGAAGAGAAGTTCAAAAACCTTCAACGAGGTGAATAGATTTATTAATAATTCAATATATAGGAAAAGAGTACGTATTATATAATAAACATTATTGATTCGTAGCGAATCAAAAAGGTGAATAAACCACTGTACTACGCAGTATAGCCAATCAACACTAAAATAGGGCAACCTATCAAGATGGGCGTTTATGTATGAAATTATGGCAATCATCTCTCTCTGCTTGTTATTGAGGAGATGAAAAGCTATGCTAGAGATGAAAACTGGCAGCAATAGTGTTTTGTAATGTTTTAAATTTGAATATTTCATCCTGTGAATGAACCGATAAAAAAAAAAATAACATTCTAGAACTTGTATGAATATTAATAAAAGAATTTATCTTAAAAATATAATTTATTTAAATATTGTATATTTAAAATTTCTCAAATTATTTTTTTTTTTAAACAGGAATGTTTACATCATATTTAATAATGGAACTGAAAACACATTATTGATTAAAATGCTAATTTAAATTAAGCTTTATCAACAAAGCTTCACCAGGAAGCTTATTTTGAGAAAATCGCAAGAACCTAAAAGTTGGATTCGTTAAGCATTTACCGATTATGACTGAGAGACTTAAGGACAGAATCTTCATTCATTTTATCTCTAAGAGACATCTCAAGTCTATTAGATTAATTCATTTTAAAAGCTAATAATAACAAATACGGAAATACAAATTTATATTAAGTTTCTTCCTCTTATTCTAATTTAGCCTTTTAAAAGTATTCTTTCAAAATTTAGACTACACGAAACTATGAACACAGAAACTGCAAAAACAGCTACTACTGCTTTAGTTCAGTGATTTGCATATCACAACCTTGAAGGAAGCTGGTTGCAACATGGGTGAAAAGATCGAGTTACATAATTTAAAGGGTTTTTTTTTTTTTTTTTTTTTTTTATTCCAATATATGAGAGAAGTAACGGCAGTGTTCTTAACGGACAAATCTGGTGTGAAACACTCACACAACTTTCTCCTACTCCTTTAATACAATTATACAATTGCGGAACCAACCACCACAACAAGTATATTGTAAAACTTAACTTCTCTTTAAAAATCAAATTTTACATATTTGTTCCAAGATAAATATAGAGATGATGAGGGATAAGTACTAACCTATACTAAATCTTGGCAGTTAGAGAAGTGGTGATTATATTATGGCCCAATAGAACGCGCTTTAAAAATATGGAACCATCTACTAATTCCGCACAACTATCCTGAATTTTTTTTTTTTTTAAATGTACCAATAAAAGTAATACGTTTTTTCTGTGAAGTGAGCCTGTCCTAGGGGATCACTGGCGGAGCGATTCGTGCGACGAATAGGGAGTGGTATCGCAGTAAGCATTAAGAGCTCTGCAGGGGGAGCCCAGGTGTCATACATAGTAAAAGGATAATGCCAGGACTGAGGAAACGAAGGACCCAAATGACCCTTAGTCTGAGTAGGAACCAGATTTCTCTGGTGACGGGACTATTTACGTAGGTCATGGCAGGTTCAGGAAGCACCTGGCACAAGGTAGGTCATAAGCGCGGCATTTTAGAAGAATGCCGTTATCTATTCTCATGACCCGTTATTCTATTCTCTATCCTACTTATTATATTATATATATATAAGATTACGTCAGGAGGAGGAGGAAACCGCTCCCACCAGTTATTTGATTGCGTAGCAATAGTTAAATTGAGGTACGAAACCTTTGGTACGTTGCGACCTGGGGAGATAGTAGCCCAAAATGATCTGCTGGTGAAAGTCCTCAAACTCCTTAAGGAGGGAGGGTTCATCTACTAGAGGTTACCGGAGATATAGTCTCTGTTGGCTGCAGTGCCAGGGTATAGCCCACCCGTGATAGGTAAATAATAATAATCTGTGAAGTTAGCATGTTTAAAGGAAATCCTTATAGCCATTTTCTGGAAAATTCACAAAAAGCTCAAAAACATATTCTATAAAGTCGAAATTACGGTTAACCGTTTTTTGTTTTTGTTTTTTTTTAGATTCAGAATTCTAACATTGTGCGTATAATGAGAATTAATATTATGCAGGTGGTAAAACCATTTGGGGGGGGGGGAGGCCAATGCCCTGTGACCTTACGATCAATTGTGCTGTGCCCCCTGGTTGCCGCTGGTTGCCCACAACACCCAAGCAGATGTCCCAGATGAACAACCTTTCCACAGAACCTCCATCACTTTAGGATCCCTAAGGTATCCTAGTAACCTAACGGGCTCTAGGTAGGGTATATCCCCCTCCACCACCTGCTAACTATCCAGGTTCTTAAATCTTCTCCGGGTGACAGCCTCGCAGACTGTTAGGAGATGTAATGGAATTTCCTCCAATTCCCCACAGAATCTGCATGAGCTGCCTCTTTCCAAATTCAGCTTCGTCAAGTGTCGGCATGCCCCGTGAGGAAACCTGTAAGAACGCGAAGCTTGTTCTTACTAAAGCCAAAGCAAGCCTACGATCTAGGGCCTGCCACAAACCGGGGAGGCAGTTCCAGAATTGAGACCTCTTTGCTCCTCCTCCTCCTTCCTGAGTTCTTCCAAGAAAAACTGGTCGCTGACCTCACAGAAAGTTCCGGCCTAAAAGCGGGATCGCAGCGCCTATCTTCGCCAGGGCGTAGGCCATATCATTCCCTTCAATGCCAACATGCCCTGGCACCCACCTAGTAACTTTATTCTGCCTGCCTAGGTTGTTAAGTTTATGTAAGCATTCCCAGACCATTTTAGAGCTGATAACTGAGGCATTCAATGCTCTAATGGCTGCTGAGCTGTAGGATAGGATTGCAATCTCCATTTCTATGTCGCCTTTCGAGGTTAAATTGAACGCATCTTCCAATAGCTATATCTCCCCGCCTGGAAGATGCTGGGAAACTTACCCGCTTGATCCTTGGACCAATCACCTGCGCCCCAATCCCCTTGAGGGTCTTACACCCATCACTATTTGAAGGCATATTCCCTAATGCCCATCAGAGCAGATCCTTCGCTTCACTCACTTTTGGTGGCCAGCTTCAGAGAGAAATTTCTGATGAAGCTGTAAAAACTATAAATTGTAAATCCATATATCGTACTAAAGTGATACTTTAAAGGAATGCATAACGATACTATCTATCCCTCCCCCCAGACCCCCAAAAAATCATTTTTCCCAGGAAAATCTTTGAAATAATAAAAGTGATAAGTATTTATGTTACAGGTGTATAGATAGTATACGAAGAAGATTAATCAAAATCGTTGAAAATGTTTTCGAAAAATAAAAAATCAGGAAAAACTGTAATCAGTAAAGTCGCATTTTCTGGTTAATGGATTTTGCTCGAAAAGCCTTTATGACAGATGGTGGGTAGGTCTTAGTAATTACTTAAACAGAATAGCTAAGTTTGAGAGATTTCTACGACTTTGCATTTTTGAAATACGTATATTGTTCATACAAACTTACACATAAATATGTATATATATTGTAACGCAGCCAGGGTGCCATCTAGGAGAGAAAGTAGGCACCTCAAGTTCTCTTAGTGGCCGCTTGGAAGCGCTGGGGACGCGCTCTAGTTCTTTGTAGAAGAATCGAGGAAGTTCTAGAACATTCTCCACCGGTATAAATAGTGGGATCGCAGAGAGTTGAGAGAGTTTCTAGTTACAAACAAGTGTACGTTTGTGAAAAGTATATAAAAAGTGAACAAAGTGAACTTTTGTTGGTTTAAACTGTGAATTAATCATTATTAAGTGTTGTATTTGTAATTTATTGTGTAAAACAATAAATTGGTGTTTTCTTTATTGAAGTTTAGAGTATTTTATTTAAACGAACCCACTTAGAACTAGTTGCAGTAGCTAGTTTAGAGGGAAAAACGTTACAATGTGATTGGCCATTTTTGTGGTGTGTTATGTGTGAGACTGAATAAAGTTGTTTTTGGCAATATTCTCAAAAACGATTTTCTTCAATCTTCGCATACTAACAACAGAAGTGTAATAGCCTCTATCACTTTTATTTGAAATATTTCACCAGAGAATGTGATTTTTACCAGGGTTCTAGAGAGTGGGGAACCGTTAAGCGTTTTTCTAAAATGCCACTACATCAGTACGAAAGTTTACAACTATTATAACTATAAATTATATCGGAAGTTGTATTTTATCAAATTATATTTTCAATCAAGAAAATGCGCATTTTGCAACATGGGCACTAAGAAAACCTTGTTCAATGTTTTATCTCATTTGATGGTCAGCATAAACACAGCGTTCTAACAGATAGAAAACATAATACACTATATAAAACAAAGAATATTAATAATAATAATAATAATAATAATAATAATAATAATGATGATGATGATTATTGCGTAATAAGCTACAATATGTAATTGGTAAATAGAATACATTAAACAAACAAAAATTTATATAATTTTTCCTCATTTAATACTACTTTAAGGTAAAATTTGTCTTATCTTAGTGCAAGTTATGTTGTGTTTTTTATTTTTTATTTATCTGTAAGTTCTATGACATACAATTCACTTTTATGTCACGATCATTACATAAGAGGTATAATAAAAAATGTTCTTATTGTGAAAAATCTTTATTGTTTAATAACCTTTCAATTGTTTATAAGTTTTTTTTGTGATACATTTTGTGTTTAAATCATATTATTTCATTATATAAAAGAGTTTTAGTTTTATGAACAATTTTTTTTTACTTTCTCTTACATGTAAATAAGATATTGTAACCATGCCAGATTTTCTGGCATGATCTTGTAAATGCGGGAAACTCTTCGAAATAATTCTCCCGTAAATTCTGGTTTTAATAAAAATCGGTTGACCGGATGTGCGATTTTACTGAACAGCTTCACACGAATGGGTTTCATTAAAATTGGATTATAAATGGGGGAAAGGGATAAGATTAACATTGAAGACGACAACTTAATATTCAGTAAGTATTATAAGTTTGTCAATAAAAGCTATATAGAATAGAATAGAATGACACCGGGGGGGGGGGGTCTCACCCAGGCACTGTAGCCTACCCAATGAGGCTTATTGTGCCAACCCCTTAATGTGTAGAAGAGGAATCCTCCCCGCTTCATGAGCTCCAGGACCTTCCCCACCAAGTCCTTCTTGAAGTACGATTTCCACCGGTCTCAATGTGCCGAAGATCTCGTACCTCATTCTGCCGATCGCAATGCAATAAAAAAAATCTGGTGTGAAGCACTCACACAACTTTCTCTTACTCCAGTTCTCAAAATGATAATTGACAAATTTTATAGTTTGTGTACCAAATTTAATGAAATTCGTCGAAAACTGAAAAAACTGTTCAGTAAAAGCGCACTTCCGGTTTACTAATTTTCTTGAAACTTGGAATTTCAGCCATCTATTTATTTCTAACTAATTATGTTTGGATGATAGAATTGTATAATCAACTAGGATAGCACTTTAGATGAAAATCTAACCCTACCCCTCCCCTAAAAGTGCCCTTAAAAGAATTTTCCCAGAGAAATGTTTTAGATAAAAGTTGTAGATCTTTGCATGTTTAGTTTATATACGAAGTTTCAAAAAAATCGTCAAAGCCATTTTTGAGAAAATTGCGAAAAAGTGAATAAATCATTTAGTAAAGTGGTAAAGTAAACGCACTTCCGGTTATCCGATTTTTTTCAAACTCGGAATTTCAACAACATATTTAATTCTAATTAACATTATTTAGATGACAGAATTGTCTAATAAACTGAAATAGCACTTTAGATGAAAACCTAACCCCACCCCTCCCCCAAAAGTGCCCTTCAATGCATTTTCCCGGAGAAATGTTTCTAATAAAAGTTGTAGCTCTTTGTATGTGTGGTTGATGTTTAAAGTTTAAAGAAAATCGTCGGAGCCATTTTTGAGAAAATCGCAAAAAGTAAAAAATCCAACTAGTAAAGTGGTACTTCCGGTTGAGGAATTTTTACAGATACGTACAGTCAGATCCCATGGTGACCTCTAAACGGAATATCAAATTTCAACTTTCTACGATTTTTCGTTTTTGAGCTATGCTGTCACATACATACATACATACATACACACACACACACAGGCCATTTGCTAAAAACCACTTTTTTGGACTCAGGGGACCTCAAAACGGATATTTCCGGTGAAAACTCGATATCGAAAATTTGACACGATTACAATACTTCCTCTTACTAGGAGTAAGAGAAAGTAAAAAACAGGTGAGAGGCCGTCTCCTTCTCCTTCTAACACAGTCTACACAAAGGCTTCGAATCAAATAATCCCAACTTGTGCGCAGATGTTTCTTGAACCTACGGTGCCCTGTAAACAGGCTCATTATCAGACAAATCTAATACCTGCTTAGACCCAGGGTCTCTCTGGTTCTTCCCTTACACAGCTCTGGCATAACCATTTTGCCGTGTTTTGCCCCAAAACTTAGCCTCCAGTGACGATTATGTTCTCACCGAGTCCATTCTCTCAGAGACGCCCTCGCCATACTTTTGGCTATCCCCAGAACAGGTTCCGGCCCACAGAAAGGGTTGTTCGCTCCATTCCTCGGGCCAGTTGGTCGGCTAGTTCATGATGTAAATTGCAGTGAAAGAAATCCGTGTAAGCGTTGCACAGCAGATTTGTTTTTTAAAGATTTCTCAGAGAAAATTGATTTCAAGCTGTTCTAGGCAGCTGGAGCTATAGGATCCCTCAAAAGGGTCATTTATTTATTGTTTTTTTTCCCCTATATTATTGTAATGGGATCCGAATCATTAACGATTCATAGGATCCAAAGAGTGAAGAAGCAGACATTAAATGAATCAAATGTTAGTTATTCCCCACCTAGGCCAAACTAGGGAGGAAGAATTCGATTAATATATTTATATAGAGCTACAGCAGAACAGTTCAAGATAGTTTTTATAACAGTACATTCATCCAGTCAGCAACCGGTCTACTTATTTTCTGTTTACTCAGCCAGTCTGTCTCTTTATTATTCTCTCGCTAACTTATGCTAAAACAGTGTAAAGTCCTTGCAGTTTGTGTGCTCTATGTATTCATTATACAGCGTTCAGCATATCATCTAGTTTATTCCTAATCATATTCCTAAATTTATTCTATTCTCTCTCCTACTCATCCATTATATTTTATATATATAGCTTTAATTAGAACAGCATTTTGAAGCATAATTTATATCACATTGTAGCATAATAATTTATCTCTCACAAATACCAAAACTCAGAGTTTTTAAAAGAGGTGAATGACAGATTAATCCAAAACTCTCACTTAAAAAGTTTACATTACATAAGTTTTTTTTTTTTTAGTTTATATTAAAGCTCTGAATCAGCGTAATGTCGTCAAACAGGAAATGAATAGCTCTCTAAATGTAAAAAACATTCAATGATATAAATTAATTAAAAAAAAAATTTATAGGTTTGTTGAGATAATTGATAATAACAGTGAAACGTAACTCAATACTACAGATGTATCCGCATTAAAACTGTTTTTATATGAGTTACAGTTAAAAATCATCTCTCTATCTAGCTTAAAAGATTATCCGCAAATTATTTTAACGGTTGTTTTAATATTCTTAGCTGATGAGCAATTTTAACTTCCTCATTTCCATCATTCCACCACATATCTCGATTTATAAACCGTTTATTATATTCTTTTCTATTTAACTGTATGAACTGGTTTGTCAGATTTTTTTTTGAGTTCACAAAAGTTTGTATTGTTTAAAAAAATATATTGTACAAGAAAATAGGGATTCTTGATATAAAACGAAATTTGATATTCTTCTTAGGTTAAATTTAATCTTAGGATGTGTTTTTTTTTTCGTTAAAATCAGTTTATCGGAAATATAAACGATTTGGTATCGCTATTTTGCGATTTTCTTAAAATACTACCAACTATACTTTTATGTAGTGATACACTCAAAAGTAATACACACTATATTTCAATAAAAAAAAATAAGATAAAGTAAAAAAAACAGAAGAATTGAGTTATTTTAAGCTTTTTACTAAAAATATGAGTTCAAATACTTCTAAACTACGAGTATTATTATTACTTTCTCTTATTCCTAGTAAGAGGAAGTATTGTAAGCGTGTCAAATTTTCGAAATATATAGTTTTAACCGGAAATTTCCGTTTTGAGTTCCCCTGAGTCAAAAAAAAAAATTACAAAATAGTGTTGGTGTGTGTGGGACAGCATATCAACAAAACTTCAAACTTCATATTTCGTTAAAGTGCTACCACCAGGTGACCCGAATACAAGCTCGTACAACCGGAAATGCCACTTTAATAAAAAGTTTGTTCAGTTTTTTTTGTGATTTTCGCCGAAAACGGCTCCAACAAGCCCGTTCTTTAAACTTGATATATCAACTACACATACAAAGAGCTACAGCTTTTATTTGATGCATTTTTCCAGGGAAAATTCATTTAAGGGCAGTTTTGTTGAAGTGAAGGGGGGAGGTTTTCCTCTGACGTGCTATTTCAGTTTATTACAAAATTCTATCATCTAAATAATATTAATTAGAATTAAATATGTTTTCGAAATCTAGAGTTTGAAGAAAATCGGATGGCCGAAAGTGCGTTTTTATTGTAAAGTATTTTTCAGTTTTCTCCTATTTTCTTTAAAAAGGCTCCTAACGATTTACCAAGTGAATATGTGGATGGATCCGCAATGCTGGATAACATCTGGTATTTTATCCGTCGTAGCATGCATATTCATTTTCTTGCCGACCGGTTTCGGACTTTCAATCCATCGTGAGAGCAAATTCACCAAATTCGTGTAGAGAGTTCACTTCCACGTAATGTTTCTGTTATTTGTTACTCACACTTGTTGGTTGTATATAATTATTAATTGTATAAAATACCAGATTTACCAAGTATTTGAACTACACTTACAAAAGCTACAACTTTTATTTGAAACATTTCTTCGGGTAAACTCATTTATGGAAGCTTTTGGCGGAGAGTTGGGGTTATGTTTGCCTCTAATGTGCTATCTTAGTTGATTATACAATTTTACCATCTAAACAAAATAAATCAGAAATACATAATTGCCAAAATTCCAAGTTTCATGAAAATTAATAAACCGGAAATGTGTTTTTACTGAACAGTTTTTTTTTCTTTCCTGTTTTCGCGATTTTCTCCATTAAAAAAACACCGACAAATTTCATTAAATTTTGGTATACTTACTATAAAATTTGTCAATTATAATTTTATATTTTTAAACTGCGGTAAGAGAAAGTTGTGTCCACTCAAAAGTGGACAGTTTTTTATACGGTACCTATAAAATTTTATTAATAATTATTAATTTAATGTATGTTAGAGATGGCTTTGCTTCTCTTAACAGCCATCAAACCTCCTTGTGACTGCATCTAAACACGGCCTAACTGTATGAAGGGATTCCACCTCTCTTTGTGGAGGTGAAAAACCAGGCAATGAAAGCCTGTTATAGAATTAAACAGGCAGGTTTTTGGCAGGGTAAGCGATATGGTCATTCTACCATTTATCGTGAGATGCTTTTAAGGATTCCCATTACAGGTTTCCCTTCTGATAGGAATTTGAAGACTTTTGTCTTTGGTCATTCCTACAGGGTTAGGTTGCCTTCTAGGGAAGACTGGTTAACCCTGGGTCCGTCTGGTGTGATTCCTGAGAATTATCTCCGATGCTACACGGACGGTTCCAGGATGGATGGTAGGTCTGGGGCTGCCGTCTATTTTGAGACGGGAGATCATTTGGTAGCGCCTCTTGGTGAGTAGGCCACCGTTTTCCAGGCTGAGGTTTATGCAATTCTTTGCTGTATTTTGGATGAGAGGGTGCGTAACACTAATTTAAAAGGTGTTTGTATCTGCTCGGACAGCCAGGCTGCGTTGAAGGCGCTTAATTCATGTGTCTTCACTTCCAGATTGGTGTTGGAATGTTCTAAAAGACTGGAAGATCTTTCTTCATTAAAGGATGTGCTTCTGGTCTGGGTTCCAGGTCATATGGGAATCTTTGGGAATGAGGAGGTGGATAGGTTGCCAAATTAGGTGCCTCTCTCCTTTTCATTGGTCCAGAGCCTGCTGTTGGTGTGTCTTCTGGCACATGTTTGTCGGGCTTTCAGACGTGGATGACCTCACAGCACTCATCCTTATGGATGAGTGCAGTGGGTTGTCGGCAGTCTAAAATGCTCATTGGGGGCCCGGACGGAGCTTTGAGTAGTGGGGTCCGATGTCTTTCACGTACCTCCCTCAGGTATCTGGTTGGATTCCTCACTGGGCATTGTGGTTTAAGGAGACATCTCTATATAATGGGACTCGTGCCTGACCCCTTTTGTAGAGTTTGTGAGACTGAGGAGGAAACACCCATGCATCTGATGACGGATTGTTTGGGTTGTGAGGAGATTAGGTTTAGGACCTTCGGCATGAGTAGGATATCGGTAGAGGATCTTAAGCTGTGTCCTTTTAAGGTTTTGGTCCGATTTGTTCGGTCTGTGGTGAAACTTAGATGGTTAAAACCTGAACCTGGATTTTCATTCTAGTCCCAGTGGTTGTTATTCTTTAGGGGTAGCTATATGGGCCCTGGGAGATTTTGGATAGCGTAGGGTTTGCCCTCCCTTTCTGCGAATAATAATAATAACTGTATGAAGAGGTCTATGGACTGCGGAGATTCACCCTAAATAAAAGTAACACCTCCAAAGTAAAATATACTGTGTATTTTCCTTCTTCCAATAATCTATATAAATGTGATGGATGCAAGAAATATAAAAATATACTTAATTTGAAAAAAATCAAAATTATGAAGAATATGTGGCATTCCCTTGCAAAAGGACATTTCAGGTAAAAGACCACTATTGTCTTTTAGAGTTCATGAACTTGATAGCATTGTCTACTCCTTCTTCTCAAAAGGGAAAGATTTGAAATAACAATTAGAAGACATTCCTTCAATATATAGTTTTTGTTGTAGACACCGAAGCGGATCACTTAGAAATCAGTGTCAGATATAAGTTAAAACATTAAGAGTTTGCATTAAATCTAGATAAACAATTCATTTCATAAACATAATAATTGTGATATTGTAAAAAAATCTGGTGTGAAACACTCACACAACTTTCTCTTACTCCATTTCTCAAAATTATAATTGACAAATTTTATAGTTTGTGTACCAAATTAATTCAAATACGACGAAAACTTAAAAACCGTTCAGTAAAAGCCCACTTCCGGTTAACTAATTTTCATGAAACTCTGAATTTTGGCCATCCATTTATTTCTAATTAATTTTGTTTGGATGATAGAATTGTATAATCAACTATGATCGCACTTAAGAGAAAAACATAAACCACCCCTTCCCTAAAAGTGCCATTAAATGAATTTTCCTAAAGAAATGGTTTAAATAAAAGTTGTAGCTCTTTGTATGAGTATTAATATATCATGTTTAAAGAAAATCGTCGCAGCCATTTTTGAGAAAATCGCGAAAAAGTGAAAAAATCATTTAGTAAAAGTGGTAAAGTAAACGCACTTCCGGTTATCCGATTTTTATCAAACTCGGAATTTCAACAACATATTTAATTCTAATTAACATTATTTAGATGTTAGAATTTTTTAATAAACTGAAATAGCACTTCAGATGAAAACCTAACCCCACCTCTTCCCCATAAGTGCCCTTAAACGAATTTTCCCAGAGAAATGTTTCAAATAAAAGTTGTAGCTCTTTGTATGTGTAGTTGACATACCAAGTTTGAAGAAAATCGTTGGAGCCATTTTTGAGAAAATGGCAAAAAAGTAAAAAAAAAACCTACAAGTAAAGTAGTACTTCCGGTTGAGGAATTTTGACAAGTGACCCACTGTCAGATGCCATGATGATACCTAGACGGAATATAAAGTTTCAACTTTGTACGATTTTTCGTTTTTAAGCTATGCTGTTCACAGACATACACACACACACACACACACACACACAAACAGACCATTTGCTAAAAACCACTTTTTTTTGAACTCAGGGGACCTCAAAATGGATATTTCCGGTGAAAACTCGATATAGAAAATTTGACACGATTACAATACTTCCTCTTACTTAGGAGTAAGAGAAAGTAATATTTAAATATCTTTTATAGATAATATATTTAATTTAATCTAACCAGTGTTTTCATAATTATTTCTTATTACTTCTCTCTTAAACATATATATTTACAAGCCCCTTTTTACAAAACCGCTCAAGCCACTACAAACTACAACAACACATCACACTAATTACATTTCATAAAGCTTCCTAGATTCGCCAAATTACAATAAGAAATAAAAGTAATCAGATTTTAATTGCAGCATATATCTGTGACCTGTTATGTCACGGGAACATTTTCAAATATATTGTTATATCCATTAGTAACGCTAATAAAATAACATTTTAAAAACAATTACTTTTGAATTTCACACTTTCCAAGGTGAAGTGAAGCAAGCTATTGACTGTTAAAAGAAGAAGCTGAAAATCAAATTACCGTGTAATTTCCAAAATGGACATAAATTCTATAGCTCTGTAACTGCGAAGACGTACATGTACGGACTCTCATGTTAACTCATCGTATAACAAAAGTGTACGTGGGAGTTTATAAATGCCCTTGTAAAAAAAAACCTCTCCAACCATATTTTCTATGGTTATTATATTTTCAAGTGGGTGTAAAATTTCAAATCTAAAAAAAAATGACTTCAAAGAATTTTTCATTGTTTATAAAAAAAAAAATGTTTTCATTATAAGAATCTATTACTAGATATATATATATATCTGTATTTAATTTTATCTTTTTTTTTTTACTTTCTCTTACTCCTAGTAAGAAGAAGTATTGTAATCGGGTCAAATTTTCAATATCGAGTTTTCACCGGAAATATCCGTTCTGAGGTCCCCTGAGTCCAAAAAAGTGGTTTTTAGCAAATGGTCTGTTTGTATGTGTGTCTGTGTGTGAACAGCATAGCTCAAAAACGAAAAACCGTACAAAGTTGAAACTTAATATTCCGTCTAGGTATCATCATGGCATCTGACAGTGGGTCACCTGTCAAAATTCCTCAACCGGAAGTACTACTTTACTTGTAAGTTTTTTTACTTTTTTGCAATTTTCTCGAAAATGGCGGCGACGATTGTCTTTAAACTTCAAACGTCAACCACACATACAAAGTGCTACAACTTTTATTTGAAACATTTCTCTGGGAAAATGCACTGAAGGGCACTTTTGGGGGAAGGGTGGGGTTACGTTTTTATTTAAAGTGCTATTTCAGTTTGTTAGACAATTCTGTCATCTAAATAATGTTAATTAGAATTAAATATGTTGTTGAAATTCCGAGTTTGAAAAAAAAATCGGATAACCGGAAGTGCGATTATTTAACCACTTTACTAAATGATTTATTCACTTTTTCGCAATTTTCTCAAAAATGGCTCCGACGATTTTTTTTTTAAACTTCGTATATGAACTAAACATGCAAAGATCTACAACTTTTATCTAAAACATTTCTCTGGGAAAATTCTATTAAGGGCACTTTTAGGGGAGGGGTGGGGTTAGATTTTCATCAAAGTGCCTATCCTAGGTGATTATACAATTTTATCATCCAATAATTATTTAGAAATAAATAGATGGCTGAAATTCCGAGTTTCAAGAAAATTAGTAAACCGGAAGTACGATTTTACTGAAGTTTTTTCAGTTTTCGACGAATTTCATTAAATTTTGTACACAAAGTATAAAATTTGTCAACTATCATTTTGAGAATTGGAGTAAGAGAAAGTTGTGTGAGTGTTTCACACCAGATTTTATTTTTTTTGTAATTCTTAATAATAAACTAATGGAAATTATTTACGTAAAATAACATATATATATATAAAGTTGCCTAAACGAATTATTCTGGATTCTGAACTGGATTTCCTGTAGCACTTCTACGTATAAGCCCATCCAAGTAGTAACAAACGAAAACTTGCAGACCAATTTTGTGATCTCGGATTCAGGGCACTTTAATTCCTGCATTTTCCATATGAACGAAATTTCGAAAAATCAAAACTATATAATCATTATTAATGAAAACTGTTTAAAAAAAAAAAAAAAAAAAAAAAAAAAAAAAAAAAAAAAATTATATAACCAGATCTTTCACCCATTTTACAACCAGCTTCCTTCAAAAGGTTGTGATATGCAAATCAGTGAACTAAAGTAGCAATCGTTATTTTTTGCAGTTTTCTGTGTTAATAGTTTCGTGTAGTCTAAATTTTGAAAGAATAGTTTTAAAAAAGTAAATAAGAGTAAGAGGTAGAATATCTTAATATAAATTTGTATTTCTGCATTTTTGATTATTCAGCTTTTAAAAGGAATTAATCTTAATAGACTTGAGATGTCTCTTGGAGACAAAATAAATAAAAGATTCTATCCTTAAGTCTCTCATAAGAGAGCCGTATTCAAAGATCAAGTCGTAATCGGTATATGCTTTAGTGAATCCAACTTTTAGGTTCTTGCGATTTTATCAAAATAAGCTTCCTGTTGAAGCTTTGTTGATAAGCCTTATTTTAATTAGCATTTTAATGCATAATGTGTTTTCAGTTTCATTATTAAATATGATGTAAAAATTTCTATTTGAACAAAAAATAATTTGAGAAATTTTAAGTATACAATATTTCAATAAATTTTATTTTTAAGTTAAATTCGTATATTCAAATTCGTACAGGTTCAAAAAGTTTTTTCACAGGATGAAACATTCAAATTTAGAAATTACAAGACAATTACTGCCAGTTTTCACTAGCATAGCTTTTCATCTCCTCAATAACAGACAGATGATTGCCGTAATTTCATACATAAACGCATAGGTTGTCCTATTTTAGTGTTGATTGGCTTTACTGCATAGTACAGTGGTTGTTCACCTTTTTTGACAACGTTTATTCGCTACGAATCAATAATGTTTATTGTATAATACGTAGAGTCTTTTCCTATATATTGAATTATTAATATCTATTCACCTCGTTGAAGGTTTTTGAACTTCTCTTCAGATGGAAGGGGGAAGGAAACAGCTAGTGGTTAGCGTACTGGACTCCCACGCGGAGGACCCGGGTTCGAATCCAGCTGTGATGTCCTTAGACTTTTTCTTCCTAGGAACCTCTACAGCTCATTGTCCGGTGATGAGTAGTGTCTATCTGTAACGAAAGAACACTGTTCGGAGGCCGGCAGAGCATAGAGAAGACTCTGGGGCTCTCTGGGGAGATTTTGACATGTCTTAAATTTAAAAAAAAAAAAAGTAAAGCGACGTAAGTAAAATTAATTAACATTCAGATAGTACCAAGTTTTTTTTTGTTTATATTTATTTGGTTATTGTGACGTTTCAGCCCGGACCGCCATTATTTAGAAGTTGCAACAAAGTTGCAAGCGAAGAAAATCATTACTGGATTTGAGTTAACAGAATGTCATTACGTAATTGATATGGTATTAACTTTTTCATATCTGATTCAAGTTTACAATGAACTTAATGTAGACATCACTGATTTAAGTTTTTTTTTTACATTTTTAGTGATATTAACCTTAAGTGGTGATGAGTGTCGTATATACGTAGATAATAATAAAGCGTCAGAAAATTATCAGATTATGTCGTCATAGATTAATAATGAATAAGGCAATAATTATATTTAATTATAAAAATTACATTTTTTTATAAATCATAAAATATCACAGGCTGATTATATAAAAACTTACTTGCATTATTATTTAAGTAGTTGCATCATTTGTCAAGATATTTAAAGAAGAATCGATAACCAGAAGTGACAAGACCAAATCACGTGTTCAAGAATGACCGAGAAGGCTTTTAACTAATGTATATTTAGTTGCTAATGATATATGGGAGACCTAAATAATGTTTTTTTTTTTTTTTTTTTTTTTAAATTATGGATTATAAAAGTTAATTAATATGCAGTTTTTCATCATTTTCACTAGGCAGATTTCCCTTCTTCTTTTTTTCTTCGAATTTTTAAATTTTTTTAGTTTTTCTTACTTCTGTAAGAGGAGGTATTGATATCGTGTCAAATTTCCATTAACGAAGTTTTCAAAGGATATACACGTTTTGAAGTCCTCTAGTCCTGAAAAGGTGATTTTTAGAAATTAGTCTGTGCGTGAGTATTGTTCATGTTATTTATGATTTTCTTAAAAATGGCTCAACGATTTTCTTTAAACTTGGAATATTAACTACAAATATAAAGAGCTATAACTTTTATATAAAACTATCTTCAAGGAAACTTCATTTAAGTGGGGGGTTTTGGGGAAGAAGTGGGATTATGGTTTCTTCTAAAGTGTTATTTCTGTTTATTATACAATTCTATTATCTATACAATATTAATTAGTATGTCTATAATACCAAATGTGATGGCAAAATTCCGAATTTGAAGGAAATTGGATCATCGGAAATGGACAGATATTTCAGTTTTTTTTTTACATAAGATACAGTCAGAAGGAAAGCGCTGAACGATTCTCTATCATAATTGTGCCGCCAAATAATCTGCGGCGAAGCGAAGCAGTGGCCTACTTCCGTTTAATAACTGGACATAGCTAACTACAAGCACATTTTTACAGAATTGGGTTAGTCGATAATCCGGATTTTGTTCTCCACAAAAACCGAAAGGTTTAAAGTTTAAACATCTATTAAAAAAATGTAAGTGTGAAGAATATGTCATTTTTTGTGAATTGCAGTAAGAGAAAGTTGTGTGACTTTTTCCTTCAGGAGAAATCCTGGGGTGGGGGGGACTCCAACCTAGACACCGCAGCCAAACTCATTGAGGCCTACTATGCCAACCCCCTTTATGTCTAGTAGAGGAAATCTTCCCTCTTCATGAGATCCAGAGCCTTCCCCACTAGTCCTTCTTGCAGTACGATCTCCTCCGGTCTCTCAACGTGCCGAAGATATCGTACCGCAATCTGCCGATTGCAACAGTCAAACAACAGGTGATATAGTTCCTGACATAGTCTGCACAATGGGCCCTGAATTAATTAATTAACCCCACCTTGTGCAGATATTTTTTGAACCTGTTATGCCTTGTAATCAGGACCACTAAGACAAATCTGATACCTGCTTAGACCTAGGGTTTCTCTGGTTCTTCTCTTATACAGCCCGGGCATCACCAACTTGCTATGTTATGCTACAGTGCTTAGCCTCCAGTAATGGCTGTGTTCACTCTGAGTCCCACTCCCCCTCAGAGATGCCCTCGCCGTCCTTTTTTGGCTATTCCAGAACAGATTCCGCCCAGACTTTTTCCTTGCACTTATAAGAAAAAAGTAAGTATTACGATCGTATAAAGTTTTCAATGGAAATACACTTTTTGAGGTCCCTAAGGTCGAAAAATCTTTTCCTTTTTTTTCCTTTATTAAATTTATTTACAACCTGTACATATATACATCATGTAAATGTGAATTTCGTGTCAAAGACTGTGTGCACTGAATCCCCTAGGACTCAACGCCACAATCAGAGAGGCATGTTGAGAGGAGCCAATCAATGCTGGAACTATCAGGAATGAAAAGGGAGCTAGGTGTTTAGGAGATCGCGTGGCCAACGTCGTTTCAAGCGACATGGAGGATTGTCAGGATGGGTGGAAGATGATAAGGCTTGTGCAATGGGATTGGGATGAGTCTGTAGGTTATTGTGTAAATTAAGGAAGCCTGTATGGATCAGCTATGTTAACGAAAGGGATAATGAGGTCTTTGTAGAGAGTTGAATTTGAGACATAATAGGGAGCGTTTACAATATGGCGAAGGATTTTAGATTGAAAGAATTGGATTCTCTGGATGTTGGATTGTTTCGCGGAGCCTCACAGTTCAGCTCCGTAGGTTTCTACACAGGTCTCAGCAATGTTTTGTATAAAGTCTTTTCAGTCTCCTATGAGTCGTTCCATTAAAGTCGTTTAATTCTTGTCTTTTTAGTCGCCTATGAGGGTCCCATGTGAGTCGACTGTCTAAATACAGTCCTAGGTAGCGTACTTGCGTGGAAGTCGGTATTTCTTTATTATTGATATGTACGGGAGGGCAAGTTTGTCTATGTAACGTGAAAGTAATCTGTGGGCATTTGTCTTCATTAAGTCTTATTTTCCATTTTTTTTGCACCAAGAGGAGATGAGGTCAAGGTGTTTCTTGGATATGTGAGGAAGTTTGAGCAGGATTAGGATTTGTAGATAATATTGCAGTATCATCTGCACAGGTTGTGATCAGGGTTTCTGGATGTGTGGGAATATCAGCAATGAATACCATGTACAAGACAGGGCCAAGGATGCTTCCTTGCGGTATATCGGCCGGCGTGAATGGGTTTGATGTCGGAGAACTCAATGCCGCACCTAACTCTGAAGTAGTGATCCTTTCAGATAGGACTGAAGGATTTGGTAATATGGGGTAGAAAGGAATTGCTTTTCGAAAAAACTAGATGTTAGAAAATGATGTGTGTGTGAGTGCCAATAGCCCAAGATCAAACTTGACTTTCCGTTTTGCATTATCACCATGGGATCTCCGATTGTAGTTGCCTGACAAAATTCCACCACTAGCAGTACTATTTTACTGATCTATTTTTCATATTTTTTTTTTGTGATTTTCAAGAAAACGGCTCCAACGAATTTCTTTAAAACTTGGTATATTTGAAATACACATATTATTAAAAGCTACAACTTTTATTTTGAAACATTTCTCCGAGAAAATTCGTTTAAGTGGCTTCTGAGAAAGGGATGGGGTTATGTTTTTTATCTCCCTTCAGTGCTATTTTAGTTTCTTTTACAATTCCTTCATCTAAATAATATTATAGTTAGACTAAAAATATGTTGGCAAAATTTTGAGTTTGAAGAAAATTGGTTGATAAGAAGTGCAATTTTACTAAACAGTTTTTTACTTTCTCTTACTCCTAGTAAGAGGAAGCATTGTAATCGTGTTAAATTTTCGATATCGAGTTTTCACCGGAAATATCCGTTTTTAGGACCCCTGAGTCTTCTCAGGAATATAAAACTTGATATTCCGTTTAGGTATCACCATGGGATCTGACAGTACGTTATCTGTCAAAATTCCTCAACCGGAAGTACCACTTTACTAGTTGGACTTTTTTACGTTTTTACGATTTTCTCAAAAATGGCTCCGACGATTTTCTTTAAACTTGGTATATCAACTACACATACAAAGAGCTACAACTTTTATTTGTAACATTTCTCTGGGAAAATTCATTTAAGGGCAGTTATGGGGGAAGGGTGGGGTTATGTTTTTCTCTAATGTGCTATCACAGTTGATTATACAATTCTATCATCTAAACAAAATTAATTAGAAATAAATAGATACCAAAAAGTTTTAAAGAAGTTTACCAAAAAGATACCAAAAAGAGTTTTAAGAAATTTACTAACCGGAAGTGCGCTTTCACTGAACAGTTTTTTCAGTTTTCGACGAATTTCGTTAAATTTGGTACAAAAACTATCAAATTTGTCAATTATAATTTTGAGAACAGGAGTAAGAGAAAGTTGTGTGAGTGTTTCACACCAAATTTTTTTTTTTTAGTAGATGAAATGTATTTGGTGTGATGTATTGTTGTATGTTAGTAGTATTGTAGCACGAGCGGCTTTGTAAAGGGGCTTGAATATATGTATGTTTTAAGAGAAGTGAGAAATATTATAAATATAAGTAAGAAGACACCACTACTAACAATAAATATACTCTCTTAAAATAACAACTACATGTTTATTGCAATGAATATTACAGAATCAATTATTTAGGTAGACTGATTAAACTCAATCTTAACACTAATAACTGGCACTGAAGTTAAGAGAGCGATTCCTAAGGCAAACGTTACTGGTTGAATATCATGAATTTAGACTCATATGGTTTAATGTTAGAATTTAGACTGATGCTGTATGAAGAAGACTTGTGAAAGAATGGTTCTCTTGATAAAACCTGCCCTTTATACGAGGGGGTAAAAGAGAATAAAGCAGAGTGCTCCGACCTCTCTTCTAACGGTCTTATCTTGTACCTGGATTTTTACCCTATTGCCAGCCAACAGAGCATTTTTCTTTCAAATAATAATTTCCTTCAAATATAAAATATATTTCCAAAATTATTTCAGTTTTTATACCAATATATGCTGCTTCTACTACAAAAATTTAAAACAGTCAAGAAAATCTGTCACTTATAACTAAACAGTTATAACCTGCAGTAAAAGAAAGTGGCTGGTCTGAGTGTTTCATACCAGATTTTTTTATTTGGAACTTAAAACTACAGGGCAACAAAGCTCCTGTAACAAATAAATAATCCGAATAAAATAAAAAAAAAGACGTGAATAGAGTTATCTAAACCCAATAGTGCACACTTCGTAATATTATGTACTAAATGACGTCCTTCGCCGTGGGAAAAAGGCGGCGATCAGTGCTGAGACATCAAGTGGGTTTGTCATGAAATAGTGTCAAAAATGTGAACCGGTGAATTAGATAGATCCAAATGATTAGAAGAATGATGAGAATGGAATTTTTCATAACGAGTTATTATTAAGTCGTTGATGAGTTAATGTCATTATGAATGGTTTTGTTAAGAGATGATTAAATACATACACTAAATTTAATCTAATCATTCATTTAAAAGAAAAAAGAAGAAGATAAAAAAAACAGGAATTACACTCTCTTTCAAATGCCTTTAAAAATGCAAATATCATCTTAGATAGTTAGTTAATGACTTCAATTCTCTCCGGACAATGTTTTCTCTTGGTAACTTTTCATTGCCAATTTATTTCAATGAAGATTTGTGATGACCGTCAAAATCAATGATAATTTAACCATTTTAAACTATGATAATAATTTAGCCAATTTTAAGTTTACAATATAAATAAAAAAATATATATTTTAGATTATTACTATAATTTAATGGTTTTTTATTACTTGTATTTTGACATGTACAGAATTCAAACTCACGTAATTGCACATGTCAGTGAATCAAGATTAGCAAATATTTTAACTGTTTTTTTTTGTTTTTTTTTTTAAATCTTCGACTATAAATTAAATATTTTTCATTGCATTAAAAAAACAGAGAGATATTTCACATCAATTTTTACTTTCTCTTACTCCTAGTAAGGAGGGAAGTATTGTAATCTTGTCAAATGCTCGATATCGAGTTTTCACCAGACCGGAAATACACGTTTTGAAGTCCTCTGAATCCAAAAAAGTGGGTTTTTTAGCACATGGTCTCTGTATGTGAACAGCATAGTTCAAAAACAAAAAAAATCCTAAAAAGTTCATGCTTGATATTCCGTTTAAGTATCACCATAGGATCTGACAGTAGATTATCCGTCAAAATTTCTACACCGGAAGTACCACTTTACTTTATAGTTTTTTTTCCTTTGTTGCAATTTTTTCAAAAGTGGATCCGGCGATTTTCTTCAAACTTGCTATATCAACTACACATACAAAGAGCTACAACTTTTATTTAAAACATTTGTCTGGTGTAACAACAGTTCTCCGCCCGGCCACCAGGTTTGCACCAAGTGGACCTTTCACTAGGGAGGCACACCCCCACTACACTAGGACTCTCCTACTCCACTACAGAGGGGAGAACTTTCACCGGCTAGACCCGCCTACTGGACACCATCCCTACCACCTCAGAATCGTATATAAGGGGCCATCCACGACCAGAATAATCAGAGAGAAGTACTCAGCGATTAGAAACTCTTCTAATAGTTTTGGCGCTAGCTAGGCAGGCCCTTAACTAACTTCTCAGAGCATCTGCGCTAGGCAAGAGAGCCAGGCCGTTTACTCATCCAGCGATCACCGTTTCAAGACATCTGCGCTAGGCAGGAGAGCCAGGCCGTTTGTTCGTACAACGATCACCGATAAGTAGTGTGCGCTAGGCAAGAGGGCCAGGCCACTCTACTCGACGAGCGACGATTGACAATCTGTGTCACTCCCTGAGCGAACAGATTGGTCATAGCAACCATTTACTGTATATGCTTTTCAGAATATATGTAACATTTTACTAAGTGTGCTTTGACATTTACTGGGTGTATTTTATTTGCAGAATCACGAATCCTAGTTCCCCACACCCCCGGGATATTTATTCTGGGAGTGTGTTATAAAAGAAATGGCGCCCAAACGTGCAGCACGAGCTCTAGAACGACCATCGACGGAGCGACAGCCCAGCCCCGAATTAGGAGACATAAGCATGCAGCTCACCCCAGAGATGTTGCAGCAGCTGATACGAGGCATCAATCAAGACAGGCAGACCCAGCAGTCTGGCCTAATGATTGGGTGTACCGCACGCTACGGAGGAAAACCAGGAGAGGACCTGGATGTCTTCATCTCCGCAGCAGAGACGTACAAGGAAGCAGCCCGAGTGAGTGACAACCACGCATTAGCCGCACTGCCCATGCTACTCACAGACGTTGCAGGAACTTGGTGGCTCGGAGAGAAGGAAACCACCACAACATGGCCTGACGCCATACAGCAGCTGAGGCGAACTTTTGGACCTAGGAAGTCCAACGATCAGCTGTACCGAGAGTTTTTCAACACGCCGCAGGACAACAAGACCAGCACGGACCAGTTTGTCTGCAGCAAGCGAGCAATACTTGCTCAAATCACCCCGGCTCTGGACATCCATGTTCAGCTGGACATGACCTATGCGGTACTCCATCCCAGGTTAAGGACCCGCATCAGGAGGGAAACTGTCGATACCTTCTGGGCACTCGTGCAAGAGGCCAGACGTATCGAGCAGTATGAGGACCCAGCACCAGCAGCAAAGAAGCCAAACGAGAGGACAGGTGGCACTACCAGGTGTGACTACTGTGGCATCAGAGGCCACTATCAGAAGGACTGCAGGAAGGCAAAGGCAGCCCACCCGCACAAGCAGCAGCCTACAGCACAGGCGGCCTACAGTTGTTTTGGTTGCAACAGACCGGGAGTATACAGGAGGAACTGCCCAGACTGCAACCAAACGAAGACGCAGCAAGAAAGAACAGGCTCTTTCTGTGCTGCCCACATACAGATCCGCACCCGGCAGAGGCCAGCACTCAGCTTTGCCGTGTGGAACCTAGAGGGCACTGGCTTTGTAGACACAGGAGCCAAGACCAGTATAGGCAGCCACCAGCTGCAGACCCTGCTAGAAGAACGAGGACATCCCCTCACCCTAACAACTGCTACAGTGACGCTAGCAGACGGAGAAGAAACAACGCAGCAGGTTGCACAGACGCAACTGCCAGTCAAACTGAAGGGAAGGACAATCCCGACCAGTTTCACATTCTTCCCGGGAGCCCGGAACACCCAGACGTTGCTCGGAATAGACTTCATTGAGGACGCTGGACTTATATTGGATTTTGGAGAACACAGGTGGAGGTTTCATGACAACCCCACACTCTACCCATTCACCAGAAAGGACAAGCCAGCACCACCACAGTTACAGATGGACACTGTGACTATGACACCGCAGCCAGCACTACTCAGCCCACTGCCGCTGACTCCAGTAAAAGGAGACACACAAGTTTATAGAGAAACTCAGAACACGGTTGTGAAGGTACCACAACCCACATCAGAAAGGATCAGCCCACCGCCGCTGACTCCAGGAGCAGAAGACACACGAGTTTATGGAACAACTCAGGAAGCGATTGTGCAGACGCCACAATTCAGGACAACCATGGTCAGCCCGCTACCACCCACACCAACAAGAACGCTAGTAGAGATGGAAGCTACCGAAGAGGCCATACTCGGAGGCTATGGACCCTCACCACCGGTACAACAGGACACCACCAGGGGTAGGTGGATAATACACCGTTGCGAGCCCACCGAAAGGACTCACCACACGCCCACCAGGCATAGCCATCTAGACTTCCATAGGGTATGGGCGGATGACACCCTATGGCCATCGGAGGAGCAACTACAGCTTTTCACCATAGACGTGGAGCTTAGAAAAGACGAAGGCACCCGGCTCACCCGAGCACAACAGGAGCAGGCTAATGAGATACTTGCTGCTCACGAGGACGTGTTTGGAATTCCTACAGAGCCTACGCCACACGCAGAACACAGGATAGACACCGGAGAGGCATCACCTATAGCAGCACCGCCATACCGGCTATCACCTAGCAGACGTCACATCTTGGAACAGGAGATTTCCCAGATGCTGGACGGACGGATCATCGAGCCCTGCGACAGTGAATGGACCTCACCTGTCGTCATGGTGCCCAAGAAGGACAACACGTACAGGCTATGCATTGACTACAGGAAGTTGAATGCAGTCACTAAAGCAGATCATTATCCACTGCCACGGATAGATGACATCTTGCACACTGCTAAAGGGACGCAGTATATGAGCACGCTAGACCTCAGAGCAGGGTACTGGCAGATCAAGGTGAAACTAGAGGATCGAGATAAAACCTGTTTCATCACACCTTTTGGAACCTACCGGTTTAACAGAATGCCATTCGGCTTACGCAACGCACCAGCCACCTTTCAGAGACTTATGGACAAGTTTCGAACTGGACTCAGCCACATCACACTGCTAGTCTACCTAGACGACCTAATAGTGCTCTCACCAGGCTACGAGGAGCATCTATCAGACCTACAAGAGGTATTTCAGCATCTAGAGAAGTACAAGCTGAAGGCCAACCGGCCCAAATGCCACTTCTGCTGCGAACGAATCAAGTACCTAGGCCACGTGATTACGCCTAGAGGATTCACCCCCGATCCAGAGAAGATCGAAGCTATACTCAAGAGACCCGCACCGAGGAACGTAAAGGAACTTAAGAGTTTCCTTCAGACCTGCTCGTGGTACCGACGATTCATCCCAGACTTTGCCAAGATCGCTCGACCGATGACCTTGCTCACCAGGAAAGCCGCCACATGGACATGGACCACCGACCAAGCAGATGGATTTGACCAGCTAAAGAAACTACTGACGTCAGCACCCATCCTCCAGCCTGCCGATGAGACTCGCCCCTTCACTATCAAAACCGACGCTAGTGCTTATGCTATTGGAGCAGTCTTAGTCCAGGGGGAGAAAGAAGAAGAACATCCCGTGGAGTACGCCAGCCGCCTGCTTACAGCGCCTGAAAGAAACTACACGACGACCGAACGAGAAGCACTCGCCTTAGTATGGGCAGTCTTCAAGTTCAGAGGATATATCGAGGCCAGCCCCACGTTGATAGTCACAGACCACCAACCACTACAGTGGCTGATGACCCTGAAATCACCTACAGGCCGACTCGCCCGTTGGGCCCTGCAATTACAACCCTACGTATTTCAGATCAAATACACACCCGGAAGGAGCAACGCAGTGGCCGACACGTTATCAAGGCCCCCTGAAGAAGAGAATTACGCAGTCTGTACCCTCACTATAGACATGCCAAGGAGAAGCGCTACGGAGATCCGGGAAGAACAGTCCAAGGATCCCGAGCTGAAGAAAATACTAGACGCCTTCACCGATCCAGAGCAAGATGGTGAAGCAGCTAGATGGTCCGCCAGAGGTTATCTAATATCGAATGGTTGCCTTTACAGATACGCCACCGACGAGGAGGTGGACAACGCACAGCTAGCTGTTCCAGTACACGAACGAGTAGCTATACTAAAGGAGTACCACGATGCGCCCACAGCAGGACATAACGGTATTCACAAGACCTACGTCATTCTACACGCACAGGGACCCGTCAGCTATGAAGTAGCAGCCGAAGACAACCCGACGATACCACTGGGCAAATACCACGTGTCAAGCCTGACGCCCTGCACCGCAGACGCCCAAGAGAAGCCAATCAAAGAGGAAGAGAGGAAGAAACCAAGGAAGAGAGGCCGACCACGCCATTGATGTGAGCTCAGCCATTGCAAGCAACACCTGAGCTCAAGGGGGAGGATGTAACAACAGTTCTCCGCCCGGCCACCAGGTTTGCACCAAGTGGACCTTTCACTAGGGAGGCACACCCCCACTACACTAGGACTCTCCTACTCCACTACAGAGGGGAGAACTTTCACCGGCTAGACCCGCCTACTGGACACCATCCCTACCACCTCAGAATCGTATATAAGGGGCCATCCACGACCAGAATAATCAGAGAGAAGTACTCAGCGATTAGAAACTCTTCTAATAGTTTTGGCGCTAGCTAGGCAGGCCCTTAACTAACTTCTCAGAGCATCTGCGCTAGGCAAGAGAGCCAGGCCGTTTACTCATCCAGCGATCACCGTTTCAAGACATCTGCGCTAGGCAGGAGAGCCAGGCCGTTTGTTCGTACAACGATCACCGATAAGTAGTGTGCGCTAGGCAAGAGGGCCAGGCCACTCTACTCGACGAGCGACGATTGACAATCTGTGTCACTCCCTGAGCGAACAGATTGGTCATAGCAACCATTTACTGTATATGCTTTTCAGAATATATGTAACATTTTACTAAGTGTGCTTTGACATTTACTGGGTGTATTTTATTTGCAGAATCACGAATCCTAGTTCCCCACACCCCCCGGGATATTTATTCTGGGAGTGTGTTATACTGGGAAAATTCATTTAAGTACACTTTTGAGGGAGGGGTGAGGTTAGGGTTTTTCCTCTAAATTGCTATTTCAGTTTACTATACAATTCCATCATTTAAATAATATTAGTTAAAAATAAATATGTTGCTGAGATTCCAAGTTTGAAGAAAATAGGATGACCGGAAGTGCGTTTTTACTGAAATGTATGTTTCAGTTTCCTGCTACTTTCGCTAAAACAACTAGAACTATTTTTCTTTAAACTTGGAATGTGAACTGCACTTATTAAAAGCTACAACTTTTATTTGAAACATTTCTCCTGGTAAAATCATTTAAAAGGGCTTTGGGGGGGGGGGTGGAAGAGCAGGGTTATGTTTTGCTCTAAATTCCTATCATAGTTGATTATAACAATTCTAACCATCTAAAGAAAATTAATTAGAAATAAATACGATTGCCGAAATTCCGAATTTCAAGAAAAACAGTAAACCGGAAGTGCGTTTTTACTAAACCGTCTTTTTTTTTCGAAGAATTTAATTAAATTTGGTATACTAACTATAAAAATTTGTCAATAACAATAATTTTAAAAACTGGAGTAAGAGAAAGTTGTGTGAGTGTTTCACACCAGATATTTTTTTCTTTTTAGTTTCGAGTCCAAGGTATTCGATATTTTTTTTTTTTTTGATAGATAGATAGATAGATAGATACTTTATTCATACAGCACCAAAGGTACAGAACAGTGTCAAAAAAAGAAAAGCTTCAATCAATTACAGAGGTACTCGTTTATGGAGTAATAATTTTTATTTAGTAAATATTTTTTAAGC
This sequence comes from Triatoma infestans, assembly GCA_011037195.1. Taxonomy (NCBI): domain Eukaryota; kingdom Metazoa; phylum Arthropoda; class Insecta; order Hemiptera; family Reduviidae; genus Triatoma; species Triatoma infestans. The sequence continues at coordinate 61,344 of JAAEAF010002609.1, read as the reverse complement.
TCCTTTTTAAATTTATTTTTTGATAGGCTCACCTGAAGCAAAGACTCGGGCAAACAATTATAGATTTTAGCGGCCATATATAGTGGGGCTTTTTCCAACTTTCGAAGTCCGATGTGCACGCACCTCCAATAAGTTGTTTTGCCTTGTCGTAATGTTATGTAGTTCCCCTCTAAGCCGGAACTTATTTGGATTATCTAGTACAAATACGGCACATTTAAGGATATAGCAGCTGGGTAGTGTTAGAAAGCCTAATCGCGGAAATAGTTCCCGACAACTTGTATCCTTTTTAACCTTGCATATTATTCTAACTACCTTCTTCTGATATTTAAACACATTCACCGCTAGTGGTGCGCTCCCCCCACAACATTATGCCATAAGTCATGACTGAAATAGAACAGCGCATAGTAAGCCGTCTTCAGTCCTTCAATGCTCAGTACGTCAGTCAGTCGTCTCATCAAATAACACAGTCTACTTAATTTCTCACATTTTTCCTCAATTAAGGCACCATAATTTAATTTAGTATCTAGTATTATACCTAGATAGCGCACTGTGTTTTGCAAACTTTTACCCGGGGAAAAATTTACTTTAGAGGATTTTAGGAGAGAGCTATGCTCCCTATTGCACATCCTACTATCCTAGTTGAAAAGAACTAAATATTTAGCAAAAATTCCGATTTTAAAGGAAATTCAAGTTTTACAAAACTATGAGAAGTGAAGTAAGAGGAAAAAAAAACCGTGTGATTGTTTCACACAAGATTAGTTTTGGCTGCTTTAAAAAAAGTAATAGGAATTTCAAGCTTATCATTTTGTTTAGATAACTCCAATAAATCCGACTATTTCGAACTCAATTTGGTTAACCGGAAGTAACACTTTATTGAATAGTTTATTTCAGTTTTTAGCAACTTCCTGTAAATAGTTCCAGTGATTTCTTTTGAAATTTCTATACAACTATACAATGACTTTCTTTTATTGCAGTTTACACATATTTATAAATGACCAATTTTCTTCAAACTTATAATTAGTCCACAAAATGTTTGTTTGTCTTTAATTTTATATTACGTATTGGAGAATCTAAATTTGATAAAATTTTTTTTTTTAACAAACAACTATTTAAATGAACTTTTTTGGAATAAAAATTCCCAACAAAACTGACAGTGGCGCACGTGTTGGAAGGGTGTCAGGCACTGCGCATACAAAGAGAAAGAGCAGGCCTGTCACATGACAAACGGCGCCATTCTTCAAGAGGGTTCTCCTTACAGAAGGAGGCTATTTACATACCTAAAAAATATTAATGTATATAGTAGTAATTAGACTGGTAGTAAAGTTTTGTTTTTTTTTTTTAAACATTTTTATTGATTTTTACAACTGCACAATTTACATGCAACAATTAAAATGGATAATATGTGAATTATGTGTGCATTGGCTGAAAGGCCGCTGCACACGACCTGATCTACGTTGTAATTAGATCTTGTCCAAGAATAATTTATAACTAGTGGCCTAGCCGGCTGCTGTCTTCAAGACAAGGCCACGGCCAAACAAAACAAAACCAAGGGTCGATGCTTTACTACATCAAAGCAAGCACCGCTAAGGCTGGCCACTGACCAAAATCGCTGGTCACCAAACTAACCAAGGTCGCGCACTAGGACAGATGTCTTGGTGTGAATGTTGCTAACACTAATATATAAACTTCGCCCCATTGGAAGAGGGGATGATTATATGATTATCCTTCAGTAAGTCTTCAAGATTATTATAGGAGCAGCAGTTTCCGCGTCCCTATACAGTTTTTTATTTATACTTATTTCCTTAGTTGTGCATCTTAGTTCATTTATTTTAATCATTCTAAATCATTAGTTATTTATCTCCTATCTATTTCTAAGTATATCTTGTTAATAGTTACCATTACTCACGTTTAAATTATTGTACAAATACAGTTTATTTTTATAAATTCCGTGTTAATACTTCGAGCACTAACTTCCAAAAATATCTAAACTAACTTCCGCCCTCTTCAAGACATCTACTACATACCTCACGAATCACATTAAACGATTCCACTACATCTTGTAGTATCACGGTGGGATCAGATCATCCAGACTGAGTGTGAAACTAAGTCTGCTCTCTGCAAGTCTGTGTTGTCACACTGTCTGAAAAACGCATCCTGAAGATGGGCGAACGCCCGAAACCGGTCGATGACCACAAAATGAAGCAGGCTACCACGGAAAATGTCTCTGATAAAAGCTGTAACTCATGCATGTGTAGTCGATAGATATCATGCTTGTGTAGTCGATAGTTGGGGAAAAAAAGGAGTCTTTTTCGAGAAAATCTAAAAAGAAATCTATTCAATAATGTAAGGGGAATTTAACAGGTAACTTCCTGTTGGATCACATTCTGATAGTCAGATTGTTAAGTTTGAACTTCCAAGCAAATTTTTCATTTTTGAACTATGCTGTTCACACGCATACACACACAAAACAAATCGGGTCCAGGCAATCCCAAGACGTTTATTTCCGGTTAAAAATCAACATCGCCATACTTCCTCTTAACAGCTGTAAAAGAATGTAAAAAAAAAAAGCAATCAATTCAGAACGAATATGTAACATATACTGGAAATATAATACAGAATTAATGCTGTTTGCTTTTCTGTCTGGATTTTTCTCTTCTTAATTCACTATCATCACGTTAGTGAAGAACAATTCATTTAAAACATTTTATGAATATTTATATAACTTTTTATTTTTTATTTTGTTATGAAATTTCAAGTAAGAATGGAGTTGAAACAAAATGTAATTGAAACAAAAATGGTCTGAAACTAGTCTCCTAAATAATTTATTCAATGAATGTAATATCCTCTTTAAAAAATAAATCTTTATATGCTGAGAATCGTCCGGATGACTCAATTATTAACTATTTCTATGTAAAATAAATATTATAATGATTACATTAGAGAGAGAACAAAAGAAAGACAATGTGAAAAAAAAATATTAGATATGCGCTAAAGTACAAATAGGCAAATTGATATGCACAGTCTAGTATGACCACTTTTGCCTTGCCCTAACACTTATAACTGTACTGTGGATTATTAAAGCAAAACATATCATTTCAAGGCTTTATTTGAAAATATAAAGTACAGATTTAATAAAGAAATATTCTTTTAAGAGCGATTATTCCGTTAATTATTTGAAATTGGTTTTCCAATCGTTATTGCCAGAGAGAGGAGTTTTTTTTAAAGAAAAAATCTGGTCTGAAACACTCAAACAACTTTCTCTTACGCCAGTTTTCAAAATTATAATTGACAAATTTTATAATTACTGTACCAAATTTAATGAAATTCGTCGGTGTTTTTATGGAGAAAATCACAAAAATGAAAAAAAAAAACTGTTTAGTAAAAGCAAACTTCCGGTTTACAAATTTCCCTGAAACTCGGAATTTCAACAACATATTTAATTCTAATTAATATTATTTAGTTGATTGAATTGTATAATAAACTGAAATAGTACTCTAGAAGAAACTGTAACCCTGAAAAAAACCTTTCAGTAAAGTGGTACTTCCGGTTGTGGAATTTTGACAGATGGCCCGCTGTCGGATCCTATGGTTATACGTAAACGGAATATGAAGTTTGAACATTCTACGATTTTTTTTTTTTTTTGAAATATGCTGTTCATATTCATACGCACATACAGACTATTTGCTAAAAACCACTTTTTTTGGACAGGGGACCCCTAAATGGATATTTCCGGTGAAAACTCAATATTACTCGAACATTTTGCACGATTACAATACTTCCTCTTACTACGAGTAAAAGAAAGTAAAAATTGAGATAAAAACTGGTTAAAACTGAAGATAATCTCTACAAGAAAAAGATAACTTATACAAGATAACCTCTACAAGGTTAGTTACCTTCAGAAAACCTAAGGGGAAGGTTATACCTTCAGAAAAGTTTAGTTAAGCAAAATTATATTATATTTTCTGATATTCGAATGTTAAAATTTATTGAATTGAATAGTTGACAATACTAACATTTTATTGTTTTTTTTTTTTCAATCTCTAGAGATTAAAAAGAACGCACAACTTTTGGTCAGTGAATGTTAGTGGAATAATTACCACATTATTTAACTAAGGAAATTTTGGAAACAAATTTTGCCGAGAGTTTTGGAATTTATTGAAAGTAGAAAAGAAGGAATTTTAATGATTACATTTTTGTGAGATAATTCTTTTCAGATTCTGATAACTAGGTAGGTTTTGATTGTAGATTAAATATATACAACATGTTTTCAAGAGACCAGAAAAAAAAAAAAAAAATCTGGCATGAAACACTCACACAACTTTCTCTTACTCCTGTTCTCAAAATTATAATTGACAAAGGTTATAGTTTGTGCAACAAATTTAATGAAATTCATCGAAAATTGAAAAAAACTGTTCATAAAAGGGCACTTCCGGTTTACTTATTTTCTTAAAACTTGGAATTTTGGCCATCTATTTATTTCTAATTAATTTCGTTTGGATGATAGAATTGTATAATCAACTACGATAACACTTTAGAGGAAGTTGTAACCCCACCCCTCCCCTAAAAGTGCCCTTAAATGAATTTTCCCAGAGAAATGTTTTAAATAAAAGATGTAGATCTTTGCATGTTTAGTTTATATAAGGAGTTTCAAGAAAATCGTCGTAACCCTTTTTTAAGAAAATCGCGAAAAAGTGAAAAAATCCTTTAATAAAGTGTTAGAACAAACGCACTTCTAGTTATACGATTTTTTTCAAACTCGGAATTTCAACAACATATTCAATTCTAATTAACATTATTTAGATGATAGAATTGTTTAATAAACTGAAATAGCAGTTAATATGAAAACCTAACCCCACCCCTCCCCCAAAAGTGCCCTTAAAAGAAAGAATTTTTCCGGAGAAATGTTTCAAATAAAACTTGTACTCTTCTATGTGGTTGATATACCAAGTTTAAAGAAAATCGTACGAGCCATTTTTGAGAAAATCGCAAAAACGTAAAAAAAAAAAAAAAACTAGTAAAGTGGTACTTCCGGTTGAGGAATTTTGACAGATAACGCACCGTCAGATCCCATGGTGATACCTAAACTTAATATCAAGTTTCAACGGTTTTTCGTTTTTGAGCTATACTTTTCACATACATACACCACACACACGCCCACACACACATAGACCATTTGCTAAAAACCACTTTTTTGAACTCAGGGGACCTCAAAATGAATATTTCCAGTGAAAATTCGATATCGAAAATTTGTCACGATTACAATACTTCCTCTTACTAGGAGTAAGAGAAAGTAAAAAGGAATTAATACATATTAGTAAAATAGAAATATAGAAGTAATAGTAATAATTAAATTGAATAATTCAATAGGCAAATCATGTTTTTTAAGTTATACAGTATGACGTATATAAAGAAAGTCCAAGCGAGTCGACCTTTCAAGGACCCCCCGAACTTGTTCTTTTGATCACTTGCATACAAGGTTATTTATTTACATTGACGCCATTCATCAACTTACTAATATATTAAGTTAATAAATATTAAAAATAAAAAAATAATTATTATAATCCTCATTATTAAAAAACAAAAACAAACAAAAAAAACGAATATTTCCATAGTAACAAAGATATACAAGTGAAGAGATTTGATCGATAGTAAAGCGTCGTAATGTAGCAAACAGCTTTTAAGGAAAGGTACAAGCCAAACGGAACGGATATTATTATCTATGCTAACCGTTACAACGGAAAATGAATCTTCACTCTACAAGAAGATAAATCTATAGCCTACTTGTCTTGCACGTAAAACACATTCAACTGTTTTATGCATTCTGTTTATATTTTATATTATTATTATTTATAAATTTTAACCAATTATTAAATAATCATTTTATAGAATAAATTATTTTTAAAAAAATATATATTAGTTGCGTGTGTCATGCTAATATATAATTTTTTTTCCAACCCAACTCTTCTCTGAAGTAAAACTAAACCAAGGCCATTATATTATATCTAGTGAAGTATAAAGTGCATTTTATATAGTAAAAAACTACAAATTACTTGCTAGTTCAAAACTATAAATAATATAAATAAGTTATAAATTGTTAGCATCCAGTTTTCAAAAACTTTTATTAAATTATCCATCACTATATTTGTGCAATGTTAATTTGTATAAACACAAAAGTTTGATTTTCTTAAAGCCATTTATAACATTTTAAAATGCAATTCATTTTTCACAAGCTAATCATTCTACTAAATTTTAATGATGTATAGATAGTGTAATGTAATGTAATGGTGTGTACTTGTAGTAATGGCTTGAGTGGTGTAGTAAAAGGGCTTGTTTGAGGTAAAAGGGTACGTTTGAGGTAAAGATAGAAGTATTAAGAAATAATCAAGAAATCACCACTTGTACAATAAATATATTCTCTTAAAATAATAACTACAAGTTATTTGATATTATAAACTTATAAATATATTGTGAAGCTGCCACTGATATTTAGAGAACGATTCCTGAAATGTTCTGGCTTTCAAAGCAGAATCAGACTTGGTTGTTTGAAAGCAGAAGTCAGACTTGTATTCTTTGAAAGCTGAAGGCAGACTATTTTAAGGAATCTCTCTCTAGCGAGGGAATTTTCTTTTACAAAAGTATTAATCCAACGGGATTTTTTGTGCCTTTGTTTTCCCAATAGCAATGACCTAGATTTAATATACCTAACTCTAAAATACACTCTTTTTGAAGGTAAATTCACAGCACTATGATAATTATAAAATATTAACAAAATACTATTTTGGATACTGTAAAATATTCTAAACTCTAAACTATTTATTTTCATTGCTTAAGAAAGCCCTTTTACTACACCGCTCAAGCCATTACTACAAGTACACATCGTTATATTACATTGCAATAGATGTAGCAGTTCTATGGATTTTTTTTAACGCCTAGCCACCACACACAAGAATCTGATGTTTATAAACAGATATTGTGTGCGTTTTTAGAAAACGCATTACTGTGTTATACGATGTATTAGTAATTTTACGTCAATACTAGAAAAAAACTGTATTGCTGCTGAAGCGTGTTCTTCATATTGAAGAGAATATATCTTTAATCGACGTACTACCCGGCGTTGGTTTTAAAAAAATGAATAGTGATGATAAGACCTTAAAAAAAAAAGAGGTTCAGGACAGCCAACATGTGACGTTGATGATGCTTTACGAAAAGCTGTCGCGTCAAAACCAACCACAAGTATTCGTGCAATTGATGCAGAACTGGCAGCATCTGATGGACACTGTTAGTATCTACTTACCATGGGAAAAGTAAAAAAAAAAGTTGTGGGATAGTACCGCCATGAACTTACACCTCATAGGCAGCCAGGAGAATGGCTGGAACTTCTCTTTAAACAAAATCTAATTCATAAGTGGTCATTGGCTGGATCAAAGTCAACCGGCGAAAAGTGATATTGTGAGAAAAAGTCGATATTGTGCGTTTTTGGAACTATGTAGGAGTATTTCATCATGAATTGATTCCCGATGGATTCAAAAATTATCCAGTGTTATCCACAGCTATGTTCAATTTTACAAACGTTTTGTTCCAGCCGGAAAACGATCGGCCACATATCTCCCATCAGAAGAGGTGCGGATATTTTCCGATAGTCAGGCCGCACTGAGGGCTTTGAGCAAGCCATGGAGGAGCTCGAAATTAGTGGGAACATATAGGAGAAGGCCTTAGCTGGAGGGATAAGGTGCGTCTCTATTGGATACCCGGACATGCGGGAATAGAGGGCAATGAGAGGGCGGATCAGTTGCCTAATCAGAATGGTAATCATCATTACCATTCTGTGGTCCTGAACCAGCCCTTGCCGTCACTAAGAGTTTTCACAATAAACAGATTAGTCTTTGGAGAGTCTTGGAGAAATGCTGGGTAGACATGCAGGGGGGCCTCCAAGCTAAAAGATTTATAAAAAGAATCAAGCAGGGAGTTTCGAATTACCTCCTGTCCCTTAGTAGGACAGGCCTGAGGACCTTGGTTGGGGTAGAAGTGACTGGACATGCTTGGGTGTTTAGTCACTTGTTTAATACAGGGAGGACGTCTAGTCCCATTTGTCATAACTGTGATGATGGAGTTAGAGAAACGGTGTACCACTACTTATTCAGTGTCCTCGTTTCGTTGGTACTAGGTTTCGTGTATTTGGGAGGGTACCACTCTCGCAGGATTGTCTGGCTGAGTTGGAGTTGAAGGATATCTTGGGATATTGTAGATTGACCGGTAGGCTACCGGAGGAGATTATTTAAGGGGTTGAATTTGTGGGTATCGGGGGAGATAAAAGCCATACACTATCATTTATTGTTGTCCGTGGCACACTTTCTTTGCGGGAGAAAATTTAATTTGTGATACCAAAGTTGAAACTGGAGTGCAGAAATTTTTTGATTCCATAGTCAAGGAATGTTATCAGCGGGAGATCCACCAACTGGCAGAAAGGTGGCTTTTAATAAATATAGTCAATCATAATGGGCTATATTTTGAAGATTTTTATAAACATTTTTTTTATAAAAACAACCCCTTTATTTTGTATAATTATATAATTATTATCTGTTGAAATATGCAACCATCACTTACAAGTTCAGTACAAAAATTCTTTCATATAAATTTGTTTCAATAAATCAAGAGAGTGCAGTAGAAAATAAACGAAAATTTCGTGGGGGAAACGCTACACTACTTTCCCCCCTTTATTGCCAAATTTTGATTAAAAATTTTCTATTAAGTTAGAATTTACACTAAAAGTTTAAAATCGTATTTTCATTCCCCATTTTTCCAAAGAATCGTTCAATAATATGTAAATGAGTTCCTAGTAACAAGAATGAAAAAAGGCCAACACTCATTTACCACTGTTATAAAATTATACTAAAGAAAATGATCGTCATGATCAAATGATAAAAAAAGAATTGATAATCTAAAAAATAAAATTATGTTAAAAAAAAATAAAATAAAAGATTTAGAATTACGATTGCAAATATTATATTGCATGGTAGATAAAGTAAAAGTAGAGAATTAGGCAAACGGAAACTTGTGATGAACTTTGCCATCTCACGACATAAAACTAACTACAAATAGTAAGAACTTGGCTACTATATTCGGGCTGAAATACTGATTTTTTTTTCTTTACAAGTAGAAAACTAATCAATAGTTTGTTGGCCTATATTTGGTTCCCAAATTGTAAAAAAAATTAATTACATTTTCAAGAACTTAAAAAAAAAAAGAAGAAAATATGATTCCAGGATGCAAATACGAATATGACTGTAGAAAATGGAAAATTTAAAAAAAAAAAAATCTGGTGTGAAACACTCACACAACATTCTTTTACTCCAATTTTTCAAATTGTAATTGATAAATTTTATAGTCACTATATCATGAATGAAATTCGTCGGTATTTTTATGGATAAAATGGAAAAAAACTGAAAATACTATTCAGTAAAAACAACTTCCGGTCATCTGATTTGTTCAAAACTCGGAATCTCAACAACATATTTAATTTTAATGAATATTATTTAGATGATAGAATTGTGTAATAAACTGAAATAGGCACTTTAAAGGAAAAACCTAACCCCATCCCCCCCCCCACCAAACGTGTCCTTAAATGCTTTTTGCCGGAGAATGTTTCAAAAAAAAAATTGTAGATCTTTTTATGTGTAGTTGATATATCAAGTTGCCAAAAAATCGTTGCAACCATTTAGGAGAAAATCGTAAAAAAGTAAAAATAAAAAATAAAAAACATTCAGCAAAAAGTGGTACTTCCGGTTGAGGAATTTTAACAGATAACGTACCCGTTAGATCCCATGGTGATACCTAAACGTAAGATTAAGTTTCAACTTAATATTATATTAATAACTTAATATAATAATAATATATAATATAATAATATCTATATATATAAAAATTCAGCATCCGTATGTTTGTAGCCGCAAAACACGAAAAATAGTCGATGGATTGACTTGAAATTTTTACACAACGTTGCATTTCTATATAAGAGTGTCTATATATTATACTTTTTACTCCGAAGTTCCCACGGAAACGGGAACTTCTCCGAGCGTTTCGCGAGGTTGGCAGAAATAGACAAGACTCAGACGCGTTGCGATGGTGGCTCACTCTCTGAACCTCTTTCTCAACTACTTATAAAAGTAGTTGTTGTGGTGGTTGGTTCCGCAGAGCTGGAAAGCAGCAGAGATATTTTCCGTGATAGCCTGCTTCATTTATACTCATACCTCATCCTCATACCTCTATTCCGATGTTCCCCTGAGAACCGGGAAATTCCGAACCGGCTGGGAACCGGCCATATTGCGTTAGCACTTGCTTCTTCAGGTATTGCTGCTAAGTTGAGGAGGAAGAACAGCGCATTCAGCTCTTAAACTGTCATGACTTAAAGATGCACTTCACAGAAAACCCAACATGTAATGGGAAAGGTGCAAACGTGCAAAATCATTGTACAGGATGAGTGTACAATGGCATATAAAAAGTCATTGGAAGCATTAGACCATACATTGAAAGACTTGCGAAATAATCCGGTTCCATTTGGTGGAGCTTTGGTGTTACTAGCCGGTGACTTCAGTCAAACGCTTCCAGTGATCCCTCGCTCAACACCAGCTGATGAATTGCATGCCTGCTTGAAGTATTCAACTCTTTGGAGCACAGTAAAAAAAAAAAATCACTTAACAACGAATAAGAGAGTTCAACTTCAAAACGATCCAACAGCTGCCATATTTTCTAGACAATTACTCGAACTCGGTAACGGCACTGCTCCTATAAATCCGGAAACGGGAAAAATCACCTTCCCATCTAATTTCTGCAACATTGTACATTCAAAAGAAGAATAGTAGACAGGGTATACCAAAGCATCGAAAGAAATTATCAGAATCACGCATGGTTAATCCTAAAAATCAGACTGAGCCACAGCGAAGCGTAGTCGGGTTAGCTAGTATATAATAATAATAATATATATAACATATTAATAATACACCATGATGGTGAGACCAGTTATCACCTATGGCGCGGTGGCTTGGTTTGGGAAGACCAAAGAAGTATCGGTCAGGAGAACTCTTGACAAGGTACAGCGGCTCGCATGCTTGTGCATGACGGGGGCTATGAGGACTTGCCCCACCGCCGGGATGGAGGTTATCCTCAATCTGTCACCTTTGCACCTAGTGGTGGAAAGGGCGGCGAAGGGGGCCCTTTTTAGGATCTCTAGGGGTGGTGCAGGAGGGGAGGGATGGCTGGGGGTTAGAGAGTTGGTATTCTCACCTTTGGGCTCCCTCATCTGGCACCTCCCTAGGGATGGTATGGTTAAGAAGTATAGCTTCACAAAAAATTTTTCGTCGAACTGGGCACCAAAAGTGAGTGGAGCGAAGGATCCGCTCTGTTGGGCATTAAGGAACATGCCATAAAATGGTATACTGATGGGTCGAAGACCCTCGAGGGGACTGGGGCAGGGGTGGTTGGTCCAAGGATCAAGCACTCGGAACCCATGGGTAAATTTCCCAGCATCTTTCAGGCGGAGATATACGCTATTGGAAGATGCGTTCAATTTAACCTCGATAGGGGATATAGGAATCGGGAGATTGTAATCCTTTCCGATAGCCAAGCAGCCATTAGAGCTCTGGGTGCACCAGTTATTAACTCTAAAATGGTTTGGGAATGCCTAGATAAACTAAACGATCTGGGCAGTAGGAACAAAGTCGCACTTTGGTGGGTGCCGGGGCATGTTGGCATTGAAGGGAATGAGACGGCCGACGCCCTGGCCAAGATAGGCGCTATGACACCACTTTTGGGGCCGGAACCTTTTTGTGGGATTAGCGACCAGTGTCTGTTAGAGGAACTTAAGAAGGAGGAGGAGACGAAGAGATCTCAACTCTGGTACTCCCTCCCCGGTTTGCGGCAGGCCAAGATCTGCTTGGGAAATTATAACCAACGGAGGTCGGAGGCCTGCATTGGATTGAGTAAGAACAAGCTCCGCGTACTTACGGGTTTCCTCACGGGGCATTGCCGACTTAGAGGACACCTGGCGAAGCTGGGCTTGGAAAGTGACAGCTCATGCAGATTCTGTGGGGAGTTGGAGGAAACTCTGCAATACATCTCCTAACAGACTGCGAGGCTGCCACTCAGAGAAGGTTCAGGAACCTGGGTAGCTACCAGGTGGAGGAGGGGGATATACCCTCTCTAGAGCCCGTCAGGGTATTAGGATTCCTCAGGGACCTCAACCTGATGGAGATATTGTAGAACGCATGTTCAATTGGGCATCCGTTCGGGTGCTATGGGCAAGCCTGTGGTACCCAGGGGGCATAGCACAATAGACCTGCTCAAGAAAAAAAAAAAAAAAAAAAAAAAAATATCAATAATAATATAATATTAATAACTTAATATTGTATTACAACTTAATATTATTGCTATAGTGACTAAAATATGCTGTTATATCAATAGGTAAACAAATGGTTCGAATTTATATAAATAATACTGAAGTTTTTATTTTTTTAAACATTCAGCGTAATTTAGAAATTTTATGGAATTACGAAAATAACTGTTATGATATTCTTTGTTTATGCGTGAAATAAATCTAAGATGATAAAGCCCCATAGTTAACTACTGTAGAACGATGATGATAATTTAACAGTTTTATGTAATATAAGTATTCTAGCAATAATAACCTAGCGATTTTATTTATAGTTTACACAAAAAATAAAAATAAAAAGAGAAAAAAGTAAACAACCTATTATGTCAACTAAAGAATTACAAGATACAAACATTTATTATTCACAAAGAAAATGAAAGTTTCCTTTCACACGGTCATTGAGCAAGTTGATATTTAGGAAGTTGAGATTTATTTTTGAAATTCTTGCATATTAGGAAATGAATTACCAACTTTTAAAATTATTAAATAATTTCACTGTCAATTTGAAGTAAAAAAAAATCTGGTGTGAAACACTCACACAACTTTCTCTTACACCAGTTCTCAAAATTATAATTGACAAATTTTATAGTTTGTGTACCAAATTTAATGAAATTCGTCGAAAACTGAAAAAAACTGTTCAGTAAAAGCGCACTTCCGGTTTACTAATTTTCTTGAAACTCAGGATTTCAGCCATCTATTTATTTCTAACTAATTATGTTTGGATGATAGAATTGTATAATGAACTAGGATAGCACTTTGATGAAAATCTAACACCACCCCTTCCCTAAAAGTGCTCTTAAAAGAAATTTCCCAGAGAAATGTTTTAGATAAAAGTTGTAAATCATTGTGTAGTGTATTTCACAACACAATTTTAGGTTTATTTTAAACAGTTACTTATTTTGTTTAATATTTTTCTTTGAGAATAATAAGACAAAGATAGTTACTTTCTGTTATTATTTGTATTATTTCTATTACTTGTATTATTTCTGTTATTTGTAACGATAGGAAATATACCTTTTATTTCGTGAACCTAACTCTGTAATTAACCACCCCCTTTCCCGTAAGTTAACACTACAATTGCATGTTTAGTTTATATACGAAGTTTCAAAAAAATCGTCAGAGCCATTTTTAGAAAATTGCGAAAAAGTGAATAAATCATTTAGTAAAGTGTTAAAGTAAACGCACTTCCGGTTATCCGATTTTTTCAAACTCAGAATTTCAAAAACATATTTAATTCTAATTAACATTATTTAGATGGCAGAGTTGTCTAATAAACTGAAATAGCACTTTAGATGGAAACCTAACCCCACCCCTCCCTCAAAAGTGCCCTTCAATGCATTTTCTCGGAGAAATGTTTCAAATAAAAGTTGTAGCTCTTTGTATGTGTGGTTGATGTTTGAAGTTTAAAGAAAATCGTCGGAGCCATTTTTGAGAAAATCGCAAAAAAGTAAAAAATTCAACTAGTAAAGTGGTACTTCCGGTTGAGGAATTTTTACAGATAACGTACAGTCAGATCCCATGGTGGCCTCTAAACGGAATATCAAATTTCAACTTTCTACGATTTTTCGTTTTTGAGCTATGCTGTTCACATACATACATACACACACACGGACACACACACACGCGCGCACACACACAGACCATTTGCTAAAAACCACTTTTTGGAGGGGACCTCAAAACGGATATTTCCGGTGAAAACTCGATATAGAAAATTTGACACGATTACAATACTTCCTCTTACTAGGAGTAAGAGAAAGTAAAAAACAAATATATCTGGTGTTGAACACTCGCACTGTACTTTCTGTTGCTAAAATTTACGTAGTTATTGCTGTCAAATATTCTTCCAAATTGTTAATGTTTTCTAAATTTAATTAGCTTCTACATTTATAAATACGTATAACTGAGAGATCCTCAGCTAAAAAAAAATCTGATGTGATACACTTACTTTGAGATTTTCTCTTCCTGCAGTCTAAGTACATGTAAGTTATATATTCTCCAACGACCATTATGTGGAGCGGCGCGCTATGTTAAAACTAAGTAAGCATGCAGGCACATTTAAATTTAAAATAACTGACATACCTCCAATATTACTCAAAAAAAAAAAAATAAACATTTTCAAAAAAATTGGTTGAATATGTTGGGTAGGTTCCATATTTATAACCTCTTGCACTTACAAACCAACAAAAAAGTCGAGTATCACAGAAACATTACGTCGAAATTAACCTGTCTGCATGAAATAGATAAATTTATTCTGACAATGGAAAAATCGAAAAACCAAAACCGACCAGGAATAAAATAACGTTTTATTATGCAGCAAGCATTTCTAGTATAAATAAAAAAAATATAATTGTTAGAATTTGCTCGTAAAAAATTTCAAAAAATTCAAAACAAATCTATTCTATAAAGAAAGCAACACTTCCGGTTAAGTGATCTGCTTGAAAATTTGGAATGCTATCAATAATTCCAAATGCGTATGTATTAATAATATGTTGGTGGTAAAACCATATATGATTAATGAAATTTTACTTAATAATTAAATAAAAGGAATAATATTCATATTTAATCAGTGAGAAACATGATGCTGCTTCTTAGATAAAAATTCTTCGATTCTAGGGTCCATTGTAGTAAAACAGCAACACGAAGTCTAGCTTACAGTACAAGTCCACAACGGTACTTATTACTTTCTCTTACTCCTAGTAAGAGGAAGTATTGTAATCGTGTCAAATTTTCGATATCGAGTTTTCACCGGAAATATCCGTTTTGAGGTCCCCTGAGTCCAAAAAAGTGGTTTTTAGCAAATGGTCTGTGTGTGTGTGTGTGTGTGTGTCCGTGTGTGTGTGTGTCCGTGTGTGTATGTATGTATGTGAACAGCATAGCTCAAAACGAAAAATCGTAGAAAGTTGAAATTTGATATTCCGTTTAGGGGTCACCATGGGATCTGACTGTACGTTATCTGTCAAAATTCCTCAACCGGAAGTACCACTTTACTAGTTGGATTTTTTACTTTTTTGCGATTTTCTCAAAAATGGCTCCGACGATTTTCTTTAAACTTTAAACATCAACCACACATACAAAGAGCTACAACTTTTATTAGAAACATTTCTCCGGGAAAATGCATTGAAGGGCACTTTTGGGAGAGGGGTGGGGTTAGGTTTCCATCTAAAGTGCTATTTCAGTTTATTAGACAATTCTGTCATCTAAATAATGTTAATTAGAATTAAATATGTTGTTGAAATTCCGAGTTTGAAAAAAATCGGATAACCGGAAGTGCGTTTACTTTACCACTTTACTAAATGATTTATTCACTTTTTCGCAATTTTCTCAAAAATGGCTTTGACGATTTTTTTGAAACTTCGTAATAAACTAAACATGCAAAGATCTACAACTTTTATCTAAAACATTTCTCTGGGAAATTTCTTTTAAGAGCACTTTTAGGGGAGGGGTGGGGTTAGATTTTCATCAAAGTGTATCCTAGTTCATTATACAATTCTATCATCCAAACATAATTAGTTAGAAATAAATAGATGGCTGAAATTCCGAGTTTCAAGAAAATTAGTAAACCGGAAGTGCGCTTTTACTGAACAGTTTTTTCAGTTTTCGACGAATTTCATTAAATTTGGTACACAAACTATAAAATTTGTCAATTATCATTTTGAGAACTGGAGTAAGAGAAAGTAGTGTGAGTGTTTCACACCAGATTTTTTTTAATTGCCACAACTGAATTTTTTTTTCGCACAAATATGTTGTTGTGAATGGCAATAATATTTTAATATCCTATTGACTTAATATTGGATACTTATTTTTGACAGAATACCAAAAGTGGGCTCTTGTTATGCCTGAATTAAATTTAATTTTGAGGGTGTCAGTTCGACTTAATATTGGATACTTATTTTTGACAGAATACCAAAAGTGAGCTCTTGTTATGCCTGAATTAAATTTAATTTTGAGGGCGTAAGTTCGACTTAATATTGGATACTTATTTTTTGACAGTATACCAAAAGTGAGCTCTTGTGATGCCGGAATTAAATTTAATTTTAAGGGTGTCAGTTCGACTTAATATTGGATACTTATTTTTTGACAGTATACCAAAAGTGAGCTCTTGTTATGCCTGAATTAAATTTAATTTTGAGGGTGTAAGTTCGACTTAATATTGGATACTTATTTTTTGACAGTATACCAAAAGTGAGCTCTTGTGATGCCGGAATTAAATTTAATTTTAAGGGTGTCAGTTCGACTTAATATTGGATACTTATTTTTTGACAGTATACCAAAAGTGAGCTCTTGTTATGCCTGAATTAAATTTAATTTTGACATTTTGTCAGTTCGATGAAGCTTTCTTTACGAATAATAATAATTGCTGAATTTGTATACTTTTACTTGTTTGTGTTTTATACAGGTTTTTTTGTCTGTGTTTTGAAAATAAACTTGTTTAGGACTGATCTTTGCCTTTGTTTGTCGGAGCAGCAGCTACAGGCCACTAACTTCACATCAGTGGGAAGACGGAAAAATTTGCATGAGGCTACCAAAGAAATCTTCATTCGTTAACAAATTCTTTTGCGAAATATCATTTGGCGACCGCTGCTTTAGAGGAAAGCAGAACGCTACTGTTCCACCTAACCCCCCCCCCCGCAAAATATCACATTTTTCTGGGAAAAATTCCTTTAATGGATTCATTTAGTGGGAGACGGGTGGGGATGGATTATCCTTTCAAGTGCTGTTTCCGTTTATTATACAATTCTATCATCTAAAAAATTATTAATTAGAATTAAAAATGTTGTTGAAATACCGAGTTTAATGAAAATCAGATGACCGACCAGAAGTGCGTTTTTACTGAAACGCTTTTTCAGTTTTCTATTGATTTCTTTAAAACAGTTCCAATAATTTCCTTAAAAATCACACATATAAAGAGAGGTGCCACTTTTATTTAAAACATTTCTCCAGGTAAACTCATTTAAGGGGGCTTTTTTTGGGGTGAAGTGTGTGCTATGTTTTCCTCTACAGTGCTACCATTGTTGATTATACAAAAATTCTACCATCTAAACAAAAATTAATTAGAAATAAATAGATTCCGGAAGTTTGTTTTTATTGAACAGTTTTTTTGATTTTCTCCATAAAAATATCGATGAATTTCATTAAATTTGATATATTAATTATAAAATTTGTTAACATATAATTTTGTAAACTGCAGCAAAAGAAAGTTATTTGAGTGTCTCACACCAGATTTTTGTTTTTTGTTTGATTTACTTGATTTCCTTTCACTGATTGGAAGAAACAAGCACACGTTAGGAGCTTTTTAAATCAAACTTATCAAAAACGATGGCGTAAAAATGATTTTCTTTTTTAAAAGAAATACCTAAAAATAGAAAAATAAGAATATAATCCTAAACTACAGAAGTAAATTACAGAGCAATTACAACAAGTTCCAGAAATATACCAAAGAAATTACAGTACTTTCGTGACTGGTATAATTTTTTTTTCCCCCCCATTTAATACGACAAAAGAATTTTTTAAATTACAATGGACTTCCAATAGAAATGTCTGAACCACAAAACCAATTTAGTAGTTACTAATAATTTCAAAGTAATTAACTATAATTATAAACATTTTTTTACTTTCTCTTACTCCTAGTAAGAGGAAGTATTTGTAATCGTGTCAAATTTTCGATATCGTGTTTTTACCGGAAATATCCGTTTTTGAGGTCCCCTGTGTCCAAAAAAGTGGTTTTTAGCAAATGTCTGTGTGTATATATGTGATCAGCATAACACAAAAGTTGAAACTTGATAGTTTAGGTATCACCATGGCATCTGACACTGGGTCATCTGTCAAAATTCCTCAACCGGAAGTACCGCTTTACTTGTGTTTTTTTTTTTTCTTTTTTGCGATTTTCTTTAAACTTAGTATATCAAACTACACATACAAAGAGCTACAACTTTTATTTGAAACATTTCTCTGGGTGAGTTATGGGGGAGGGGTGGGGTTAGATTTTCATCTAAAGTGCTATTTCAGTTTATTAAACAATTCTATCATCTACATATTCTTAATTAAAATTAAATATGCCTTGTTGGAATTCCAAGTTTGACAAACATCGGATGACCGGAAGTGCGTTTACTTTACCACTTTACTAAAATGATTTATCCACTTTTTCGCGATTTTCACAAAAATGGCTCCGACGATTATCTTTAAACTTGGTATATCAACTACACATGTGCTATCATAGTTGATTATACAATTCTATAATCCGAACAAAATTAATTAGAAATAAATGGATGGTCAAAATTTAGAGTTTCAAGGAAATTAGTTAACCGGAAGTGTGCTTTTTCTTGAAAGGTTTTTTTCAGTTTTCGTCGTATTTGGATTAATTAATTTGGCACAAACTATAAAATTTGTCAATTATAATTTTGAAAACTGGAGTAAGAGAAAGTTGTGTGAGTGTTTCATAGCAGATTTTTTTATATATAGCCATAAGTTATAATAAAATAAAAGAATCAATGTGGTTCACTTAATGTGATATTCTAATTGACACAGTGTACACTAAAACTCACAGGTTGATAATATAAAAATTATCTGATAAGAATACAATTTTTTCGTATTTAAGAGGTAAAACAATGAACACTATTTTTTTCCTAATAATACTATTGAGTTATTTAAAAAAAACCTGTGCTCTGTAAAAATAGAAATGAGATAATCATAAACAATGAAGTTCAAATAGATAAAAAAAAAAAAAAAAAAAAGTAATTTAAAACTTGATGTATAGGTTAGAAATATTTACCCCCTTTTATCAGCTTAATTTAAAAACGATACATTTTAAATTTCATACATATGGTAATTTCGAACTTTTTAGGTATGACATTTTCAAAAATTGTTGCTATAGTATAACAAGAATGTTAGTATATACAATGGATATGAGAAGGTAAAAGAATTAATAGTGATTGGGTTTTGAGAAATGAACTAGAATAAATGCAGAACACTGTACAATGAGAAAACACACAAACTGCAAGGACTTTAGTAGTATAATAGGAAGTTAGGTAGCGAGAGAAATATAAAGAGACAGACTGGCTGAGTGATGAGAAGGTAGTAGAAAGTTGCTGACTGGTCGTAAACTGTTGTAAAACTGTCTCCTTGTTAGGCAAGCTCGGCTGTATATATATATATATATATAACATCTCCCACCCTAGTTTGGCCTAGGTAGCGAGTAACTAGATTGATTCTTCGTTCTTTGATTCCTACGAATCTTTAGTGATTCAGATCATACAATATAATATAGAAACAGAAAAATCTGTGTGAAATAATCACACAACTTTCTCTTATTCCTGTTAATATACGAGGGTCATTAAATATGTAACGAAACAAAGCTTAGAAATGATTTGTTTAATCAATACAATAGTTTCAGTGCGTCAAGTTGGCATCCTTTAGTTTCTCATCAGCTTTTCGAGAGTATTTGGTAAGCATAACCTAAAATGTATTCAATTAACAATAGCGAGTCCGTTCGAGCATTGCATCTCGGAAGTACAACGTTCACTGATTACATTTTTAGTTGCAGAGGGTATCAAAGGTAGTGAAATCCACGAAAGAATTTTGATAGTGTACGGGAATAATTGTTTGAACCGTTCGAACATTTAACAATGGGTAGAACAGTTCAAAAGTGGCCGTATAAATGTCTGTGACGAGCAACAAAGTGGACGACCAGTTGAAGTTGCAACTTCTTCCCTCGGATCTCGCGTTAATTCAGAACAACAGGCGTGTTACTGTTGAACTGATAGCTGAAGAAATGCACGCGAGTGTTGGAACTGTCCGTAACATTATTCAGAATAAGTTGCAGTACAAGAAAACTTGTGTGAGATGGGTTCCAAGACAACTTACGGGCGCCCACAAAGAAATCTCAAGAAACACTTCAAAAAGTGGGGTGGGAGATCCTTCCACATCCCCCCCTACAGCCCTGACATCTCCCCATCAAAATTCCATTTGTTTGGACCCCTTAAAGAGGCTCTACTGAGAAACTTTTCAATACAATGAAGAAGTTAAAAATCAGGTGCAAAAGTGGCTTCGAGATCAACCCAAAGAATTTTATGCCAGAAGTATATACAAATTAAAAGAACGATGGGACAAGTGTATAAATGTTCCAGGGGACTGTGTTGAAAAGTAGCCAAAGTTTTGAATTGATTAAAGTTATGCATTGATATGAGAAGGTGGGTGAATTAGAGTGATTTGGTTTTGAAAAATGAACTAGAATAAATGCTGAACACTATATAATGAGAGAACACACAAACTGCAAGGATTTATTAGTACAATAAGAAGTTAGCTAGCGAGAGAAATATATAGAGACAAACTGGCTGAGTGATGAGAAAGAAGGTAGTAGAAAGTTGCTGACTGGTTGTTAATTGGTCATAAACTGTTGTAAAACTGTCTTCTTGTGGGGCTAGCTCGGCTATGTATATATATATATAATCTCCCACTCTAGTCTGGCCTAGGTAACAAATAACTAGATTGATTCTTCGTTCTTTGAATCCTATGAATCTTTAGTGATTCAGATCCCTATTACATCATACAATATAATAAAAAATAAAAAAAATCGGGTGTGAAACACTCACACAACTTTCTCTTACTCCAGTTCTAAAAATTTTTACAGACAAATTTTATAGTTTGTGAACCAAATTTAATGAAATTCGTCGAAAACTGAAAAACTGTTCAGTTAAAGCGCACCTTCCGGTTTATAAGTTTTCTTGAAGCTCGGAATTTCAGCCATCTATTTATTTCTAATTAATTTTCTTTAGATGACCGAATTATATAATCAACTATGACAGCACTTTAGAGAAAAACATTACCCCACCCCTTGCTCTTAAATGAATTTTCCCAGAGAAATGTTTTAAATAAAAGTTGTAGATCTATGCAGTTTCAAGAAAATCGTCTGAGCTATTTTTAAGAAAATTGCGAAAAAGTGAAAAAATTATTTAGTAAAGTGGTAAAGTAAACGCACTTCCGGTCATCCGATTTTTGTCAAACTTGGAATTCCAACAACATATTTAATTCTAATTAACATTATTTAGATGATAGAATTGTCTAATAAACTGAAATAGCAGTTAAAATAAAAACCTAACCCCGGCCCTCCCCCATAACGGCCCTTAAATGAATTTTCCCGGAGAAATGTTTCAAATAAATGTTGTAGCTCTTTGTATTTGTGGTTGATATACAAAGTTTAAAGAAAATCGTAGGAGCCATTTTTGAGAAAAACGTAAAAAAAAACTACTAGTAAAGTGGTAGTTCCGGGTGAGGAATTTTGACAGATAACACACCGTCAGATCCCATGGTGATACCTAAACGTTATATCAAATTTCAACTTTCTACGATTTTTCGTTTTTGAGCTATGCTGTTCAAATACACAAACAAACAAACACACACGCAGACCATTTGCTAAAAACCACTTTTCTGGACTCACGGAACCTCAAAACGGATATTTCCGGTGAAAACTCGATATCGAAAATTTGACACGATTATAATACTTCCTCTTTATTAGGAATAAGAAAAAGTAAAAACCAATGAAAATGCTGAAGGATGCTGACAAAATGATAATTTACATATAAATTAATTTTGCTATCAAATGTTTCACTTTGTATGTTATTAAAAAACATACAAAACATTGACCTGAACAAGAAAATGAAAATTTCGTTTGCAACAATGTTAAACATGGGAAAATATAAAGTAAAGAACAGAAAAAAAAGTGCAGAAAACTTCAACAATGGAGTACACTAAAAATTACATAATCTCAAGCACCTTATTAAGATTCCATAGGTTAATACGTTCAACAAAACTAAGATAATACTACCACATTATTCTTTATGAACGCTACAGACAAAGAGGCAAAGATCCCACGGCCTATAAAGATCATGTACCAACTTGAAGAACAACTAGAATACAAATTATATTTGTCACGACTTTTCTTTCTTTTTTTTTTTTTTATTTTATTTTATGTACTAGTTTATAGGAATAAAAAAAAAATAATAAAAACACTATTTTAATATTACCGGAACTTTGCGTCCCCGGACTAAGAGCGGAAGTAATATAACCTATTGTTTGTTTAGCTATTTCAGGATGTGTGGAGACAATACACCGGTGATACGTTAACGTGGACTTCAAAAACCATTTTATTCATTTAAAATTCATGTGCGCCCGACTAAATTAGAAATTAGTAATGGCTACGAATAAAGCCCTAAATTAAAATAACCTTCTGTTTAAAAAAAAAAAAAAATCTGGTGTGAAACACTCACACAACTTTCTCTTACTCCAGTTTTCAAAATTATAATTGACAAATTTTATAGTTTGTGCACCAAATTTAATGAAATTAGTCGAAAACTGAAAAAAAAACTGTTCAGTAAAAGCGTACTTCCGGTTTACTCATTTTCTTGAAACACGCAATTTTAGCCGTCTACTTATTTGTAATTAATTTTGTTTGGATGGTAGAATTATATAATCAACTATGATAGCACTTTAGAGAAAAACATAACCCCACCCCTCCCCTAAAAGTGTCCTTAAATGAATTTTCCCCAGAGAAATATCTTAAATAAAAGTTGTAGATCTTTGTTTGTATAGTTGATATACAAAGTTTGAAGAAAATCGTCGGAGGAATTTTTGACAAAAAGTGAAAAAAAATCGGTGAAGTTAACGCACTTCCGGTCATCCGGATTTTTTACAAACTTGGAATTTCAACAACACATTTAATTATAATAATTAATATTATTTAGAAGACAGAATTGTATAATAAACTGAAACAGCACTTTAGAGGAAAACTTAACCCCCCCATCCCTCCGCCCAATAACTACACTTAAATGACTTTTCCCGCAGAAATGTTTCAAATAAAAGTTGTAGCTCTTTGTATGTGTAATTAATATAACAAGTTTCAAGAATTATCGTCGGAGTAATTTTTTTGTGATAATCGCAAAAATGTAAAAAAAAAAAAAAAAAAAACTTGTAAAGTGGTACTTCCGGTTGAAGAATTTCGACAGATAACGTACTGTCAGATCCCATCTATGGTGATACCTAAATAGAATATCAAGTTTCAACTTGCTACGGTTTCAGTTTTTGAGCTATGTTGTTTACATACATGGACACACACACAGACCATTTGCTAAAAACCAATTTTTTGGACTCAGGAGAGACCTCAAAACGGATATTTCCGGTGAAAATTCGATATCGAAGTTTGAGACGATTACAATACTTCCTCTTACTAAGAGTAAGAAAAAGTAATAAAAGATATAGGTGCTATATACTGAGCAAAGTGATCAGAGAAATAGGAAATATTTGAAAGTGGGGGGGGAGGGATCGGTATGAACACTCACAGACTTTTTCTTACTGCAATTTACATAGTTATAATTGAAAACCTCTCCTTCAAGCTCGGAATTTTTACTAAATTTTGCTGGCTTCGATATAAGATTTCTAGAATCTAACCTAAAAATGACTTTGGCTTAGTCCACCAAATCTTGAAGAACCTACCTATCTACTACTCGATGAAATGTTCAACACAAGTGATTCAAAATTTAAAAAAATTGAAAAAAACCTATACTCACTTCTCTTACATACGACTGACTAATTCTGTTCAGTCGTTTTCTAGATACATGAATAGGAGAATCCTAAATATTATGAAAACTCTATGATTTTATCCATCGTAGCATGGCTTCATTGTTTTGGTTCTGACAAGTTTCAGATTTTTTCATCCATCGTTAGAGTAAGGTTTTTATAATCAATTCGTGTGGAGAGATGACTGTAACTATATGATTTATATCACAAATCACACTGTTTGGTTTATGTGGTAGGTTATAAAGGTTATTAGAAATATGTGTATCGCGTGTGTTACAGCAGGAGGGAAGAATGTATACAAATTATGATTAAAGTTTAATTATTAGTATTTTATATAATAAACAGTCCTCACGCGTTGGTCTAGTGGCTAGCGCATTCGCCTTTCGTGCGAGAATTCAAGGTTCGATTTCCGTGAGGGCAAAGTCAGTGTTGACCCAGCATCGTGATAAAAAGTTGGAAGCTACACTTAGTAGCGCCCTAGGTAGTGAAGGCCGGAACTAAAGGCATGGGAACTACGGCGTGCTTACCACACGCTCCCCATTCAAATCACCGTCGGGCAAGCCTTGGCCCTTCATGGGCTGTTACACCAAGGTAATATAATAAGCAATATCTATTGAAAGGCAATTTAAAATTGTCTTTTAGTAAAAATGTTATATAGTGTAAGTTACAATGCCTAGAGCTTTTATTCAACTCAACTACAAGCGATACACACTCTTCTATAACCTTATAACCTCCCCACATACAATCAACCAGTGTGATTTGTGACATAAACACACGAATTGATTGCAAAAACCTTTACTCTGACGATGGATGAAAATCCATAACCGGTTAGAACCAAAACAATAAAGCATGGCAACGATGGATAAAATCCTAGACATTCCGTCCAATCATTGCGGATCCAACCACATATTCAACAATTATAAAACTAAATTTTTTGAAGAAAGCATAATCTTACTCTTCCCCCAAAAACTACCCTTAAATGAATTAAAACAGAAAAAATAATTCAAACAAAAGTGATAGGGTCTCTGTAACTATGGTTAAGTAATAAATCTGGTCTGAAACACTCACACAACTTTCTCTTATTCCAGTTCTCAAAATTGTAATTGACAAATTTTATAGTTTGTGTACCAAATTTAATGAAATTCGTCAAAAACTGAAAAAAACTGTTCAGTAAAAGTGCACATCCGGTTTACTAATTTTCTTAAAACTCGGCAATTTTGGCTACCTATTTATTTCTAATTAATTTTGTTTGGATGGTAGAATTGTATAATCAGCTATGATAGCACTTTAGAGAAAAACATAAACCCACCCCTCCACCAAAAGTGCAGTTTATATAGTTTAGTAGAAAGTTAGTATAGTTTATATAGAAAGTTTCAAGAAAAAATCGCCACAGCCATATTTGAAAAAAATCGCGAAAAAGTGCAAATATCATTTAGTGAAGTGGCAGAGTAAACGCAGATTCCGGTTATCTGATTTTTTTGAAACTCGGAATATTAACAACACATTTAATTCTAATTAACATTATTTAGATGACAGTATTGTATAATAAACTGAAATAGCGCTTTAGAGGAAAATCTATCCCCAACCCTCCACCAAAAGAGCTGGGAAATGAATTTTCCCCAGAGAAATGTTTTAAATAAAAGTTGTAGATCTTTTGTATGTTTAGTTGACAAAAGGTGTTGAAGAAAATCGTCGGAGCCATTTTTGAGAATATCGCAAAAAGTAAAAAAAAAACTAGTAAAATGGTATTTCCGGTTGAAAAATGTTGACAGATAACCTACTGGCGAATCACATGGAGATACCTAAACGGAATATCAAGTTTCATCTTTCTAAGTTTTTTTTTGTTTTTGAGCGATGCTGTTCACACACACAAGGATCATTTTCTAAAAATAACTTTTTTGGACTCAGGGGACCTCAAAACGGAAATTTCCGGTGAAAACTCGATATAGGAAATTTGACAAGATTGCTTACTAAGTAGTAAGAGAAAGTAAAAAAAATAAATTAATAAAATTCGCTATTGTTTTTACGAAATAAATCGCAAAAAACTAAAAACTAAAAAAAAAACAAAAAAACAAATAAATCTAATCAGTAAGGTTGTACTTCGGATCAAGTCTCGCATTTTCTTCAAACTCCATATTTTTGTCAAAAAAATATTTAAATTCTTTATTTTAATTTAGATGATACAATAAATAATTAATAAATAATGATAAATAAATAATTAAAATAGCTCTTTAGATGAAATCATAACATCAACTCTCCTCTCTCACCCAAAAACTCCCTAAAAATGAATTTGGCCGCAAAAATGTTTTAAATAACAGTTATATACGTACGGCTTTACATATACATGTATGTACCAAATCGCCAAATAAAAAAATTCGACAGAAAATTGAAAAAAACAAACTCCTGGTAGAGAACTTAAAATGAAATAACATGTTTGAATCTTCTGCAAATATACCATGGATCGAACCAACTTCTTAAACATAAAGATTTTCAGTGAAAACTCGATATCGAAAATTTGACAGTATTTCCGTTAAAAATGAAAATAAAATAAAATAAAATATAAATATTGCATCTCTATCAGAAACACCCACTCTTTAAACTAAGTTTTCCAATAGAAGTGTCAAGTCTATAAGTAGGTAGCTTGTAAACAAAGTTACAAAAAAAAAAACAAAAGTTGTAGCTGTTAGTATGTGTAGTTGATATACCAAGATTGAAGAAAATCGTTGGAGCCATTTTTGAGAAAATCGCAAAAACGTAAAAAAAAAAAAACTCCTAGTAAAGTGGTACTTCCGGTTGAGGAATTTTGACAGATGACCCAGTGTCGGATCCCATAGTGATAACTAAACGGAATATCAAGTTTG
Organism: Triatoma infestans; assembly: GCA_011037195.1. Classification (NCBI taxonomy): domain Eukaryota; kingdom Metazoa; phylum Arthropoda; class Insecta; order Hemiptera; family Reduviidae; genus Triatoma; species Triatoma infestans. Next base: position 34,491 of record JAAEAF010002609.1, on the reverse strand, counting down.
AACTTTCTACGATTTTTCGTTTTTGAGCTATGCTGTTCACACACACAGCCCATTTGCTAAAAACCACTTTGTTGGGTTTAGGGAACTTTAAAACGGATATTTCCGGTAAAAACTCGATGTCGAAAATTTGACACGATTAAAATACTTCCTCTTACTAGGAGGAGTAAGAGAAAGTTAAAAAAAAAAAAACTCATTGTGTTGTTTTCGAAAGAAATCGTGAAAAGCAAGAAAAAATAATCTCTCCCACCCCCAATCATATTTTCAAATAATCGAATTTCAACAAACTCGGAATTATAGCTAAATTTGAAATTTTATCAATGTGACGTTTAGGATGACCATAATATTTATATGGAGGTCTATATATTGAAATAGTACTTCATAAGAAATCTTATTGTCTTTCCTCCATAGAAATCATAAAAATCAACTTTCTTAGAAATATTTCAAATAATAGTTTTATATCTAATTAAGTTAGAATTCCAAGTTAACAAAACTAAACAAAAAAGTACCGAGAAAATCGGTGACGGAAGGGTGTACTCATTACCAAAAAAAAAAAAAAATCACTTCATTTAATATGTATTGCCTAATGAACACATGTTTAAATAACACTACACTGACAGGAACGAATTACCAATGCAGACCGGCCTTCAAATATTATATTTCCATTCCTCTGATTAAACATTAAAATATATTACTATATTCGTTAAAACAAAAAAAAAAAACAAATAAAAAGGTAGGGAATAGACAAGTGGTTAGCATACTGGACTCCAACGAGGATGTCCCAGGTTCGAATCCAGCTGTGCTACCCTTAAATTGTTTTCTCTTCCTAGGAGTCACTACAACTCACTGTCCGGTGATGGACAATGTTGTCTGTAATGAGAAAATACTGTCCGAAGGCCGGCAGTACACTGAGAAGCTCCAGATCACCAAAGGCCATAGATGTGTAAGTGCCTTAAATAAAAAATAAAAAAATACTAAATAGAAGGATTGGGGGGCAAAGCCCCTATTGAGTAGCAACTGCTAAATAAATGCAATATCCAAGTATAATCTAACAGTCTAAATCTGGCCAAATTAACGGACAACAAAAACCGGACAAGTCACGCAAGACGGAGACAGACACTGCTCTCAATATTTTGTATCTTCAATACTTTAGGCGGATTAAAAAAAAACATGTTGATCCTCAATAATTTTATACTGAAAACTATTTCAAAATATATATATATAAATATTGAAAATTGAAATATTTCTCCCATAAGTACCTACATTAAATGTAAATTTCAACGCCAATTGCTTTGGTAATATGCATATTTTATCAGAGCACTGATATTAACTGAACGAAGAAATGAACAACAAGAAATTGGAATCTAATCTTTAAAACTCTATTTTTAGTCTCATAATATTGAATAAAACACCCAACGATCCAATTGCATGGAATACAAGTTGTAAAATAAAAATAAAATAATAAAAAAATCAATGAAAAAACAATTTGACAGACAAACGTGTTCGTGTCTGTCACTAAACAAAGCTACAACAATATTATTTATAAAATCCATAAGTAAGTACATACGTAGTCAGTAAAAAGTAATTATTATAAACTTAGTATACATATGCATTTAGTGTTGAAGAAATTATTGACTCAAATAAAGTCAAGGTCTTGTCAATAAACATGTTTGTTTCATATTTTTTTAAATTAAACAATACATTGCTTGTTAAACAAGTGTATTATTTTTAATTTACAAACAGAAAAACAAATAAAATTTAAAAAAAATTATTCACTAGAAATTTAAATTAATTTCACGTTATATTTGAAGTATTTTATATTTTCTTTACTATTCACTTAACTTACGTTAAAATTATGTTGGCAAAAATGTATTTATTGCAAGTGCCATACAAAATAAGAGCTAAAGAACGTTAACTACTGGCGCCAAGTGGTTAGAAGAGTTAACTTTGAACTTAGAGAGGTAAACTTGTAAATCCTACATTTACTTTAAATTTACTCTTGTAAAAATTGTTATCAATAATGTAATAAAAAAATTATGTAACACCCAACATTTTTTTTCTTATAAAATACCGGCTTTATAATTAAAAAAAGGAATTTTTCCAAACTATAAAACAATCAGTTTCAATAAAATAACTAATAAATATAATAATTCTAATGAAAACCAAAACTTATTTCACTCAAATCATAACCAAATAGGGCCAAAACATTATTATTACACTAGATATTAAATTAAAAAAAATAATAATAACTTACCTACAGCACAATTACTCAACCGGCGCTGATGAACGAACACAACACAGTATACTGGATGTTTAACTGAACCAGTTGTCAGGTATCCTATGGAGAGGGGATGACCATAGTTGGTTGCAATAATAGTCCATAGAGGTCGGGAATGTCTGGGGCCATTATTTCTTTTACGTTTCATGAAAATAAAAATTAAATTAATTAAATAAATATAAAATAAAAACATGCAAAGCTTAATTCTATATCTAAATCTTAATTAATTTCTATCATATTTTGTACCAATAAGAACAGTGTAAATCTTATAATAAATTCTTAAATTGTTTAAAGATTATCTCATTAAATTAAATCGAAACAATGGCAACATAATATTTATTTAATTTATGGCAACATAAATAATTGATTTATTTTAACTATTGTGTTTAGAATGACGATGATATTAGCTAGTGTTTGATGAATTCATTTATATTGTATATATTGTTGTTTATGTTCTCTATTATAATGTTTTCCTCCTTTATTTTATTTTTTTAATAAACTTCAATTTTATTTATTTATTTAAAAGATATCTTTTCTGATTGATAAGAACGCAGTGTACGTAGCAACGCAATGTAGTTGTACAGCTGCGCTTTTGTTTTGTTCTGAAGTGTTTTCCATCCCTAAATGACGCAATCTAATAATAAATTGAAATAGCATTTTAGAGGAAAGCATATCCCCAAGACACTCCCAAAAAGACCCCTTAAATGACTTTACCCAGAGAAATGTTTCAAATAAAAATGATGGCTCTTTGTATGTGCAATTCACATAATTAGTTCCAAGAAACTTTTGGAACCGTTTTGAAAAAAAAAAAAAGCAGCTTACTGAAAAAATACTTTTTAGAAAAAACACATTTCCGGTCATCCAAATTTCTTCAAACCACTCGGAATTTCGACAACCACTTTAATTCTGATTAATATTATTTAGATGATAGAATTATGTTATAAACAGAAATAGCACTTTGGTGGAAAACCTAACCACATCCCTCCCCTAAAAGTGCTCTTAAATGAATTTTCCTGGAGAAATGTTTCAAATAAAAGTTGTAGCTTTTTGTATGTGTAGTTGATATAAAACAAGTTTAAAGAAAATCGTTGAAACCATTTTTGAGAAAATCACGAAAAAACCATTTAGTAAAGTGGCACTTCCGGTTGATGGATTTTGCCGGAACTCTTCATGGCTGATGCTGGTGGTAGTACCTAAACGGAATATCAAGTTGGAGTTTCCGGGAAATATTGGTTTTTGTGATATTCTGTTCATACACACAGACTATTTACTTTTTAAAAAAACCTTTTTTTGGACTCCGATGACGTCAAAACGTGTATTACCGGTGGAAACACAATTTAGAAAATTTTGCACGATCGTAATACTTCCGATTACTAAATAAGTAAGAGAAAATATAAATCGCTAAAACTGTGGTCCCAATATCATTTCCGCTTTTGTTTATCAATGCTTAATGAATAAGATTCTAGAACTACTAATGAACTTCAACTTTTTATCTAAAAAAAAAAAATTTACATTTCCTTGAAAATAACCTTAGCCATAAATAACTTTGATTAGAGCCCAAATAGATAAACCTAAATACGAAGTAAAGGTACAAGGAAACAACCTTGTATGAGTCATATTATTCCAAATTTAGTAGTATACGTATTTATTTACTAGGTACATATTAGTTTCAAATTTAGCAGTAATATGTAGTAGTTCATAGGGAGGAATAAAAAACATAAAAATCCTTAGTAAATTCATCTTCTATTTGCCAGGATTAAAAAATATGACATTGAAAAAATTCCAGGATTATTGAAATTTCGTTCGGACATTAAGAGGGAATAGTCTAATAAGAGACTGAATCATTTTGTAAACTTGCAAACATAGTCAATGTCAAATAAAAATCTAATGTTTTTGATGAAACAAAACATAGTTGCAATTTTATTGAATTAGTAATTTGATCTGCTATACCATACATAATACAAGTACGATTATTACTTTCTTCCTCCTAGTAATCGAGTCAAATTTTCGACATCGTGTTTTCACCGGAAATATCCGTTTTGAGGTCCTCTGAGTCAAAAAAAGTGGTTTTTAGCAAATGGTCTGTGTGTGTGTGTATATCTGAACAGCATAGCTCAAAAACGAAAAACCGTAGAAAGTTGAAACTTGATATTACGTTTGGTGACACCATGGGATCTGACGGTACGTTATCTGTCAAAATTCCTCAACCGGAAGTACCCCTTTATTATTTTTTTTTTTTACGTTTTTGCGATTTTCTTCAAACTTAGTATATCAACTACACATACAAAGAGCTACAACTTTTATTTGAAACATTTCCCCGGAAAATTCATTTAAGGGTATTCCTGGGGGAGGAGTGGGGTTAGGTTTTCATCTTAACTGCTATTTCAGTTTATTAGACAATTCTGTCATATAAATAATGTTAATTAGAATTAAATATGTTGTTGAAATTCCGAGTTTGGAAAAAATCAGATAACCGGAAGTACGTTTGTTTTAACACTTTACAAAATGATTTTTTTTCACTTTTTCGCGATTTTCTCAAAAATGACTCTGACGATTTTCTTGAAACTTCGTATATAAACTAAGATCTACATATTAAATAAGATCTACATCTTTTATTTAAAACATTTCTCTGGGGAAATTCATTTAAGGGCACTTTTTGGGGAGGGGTAGGGATACACTTCCTCTAAAGTGGTATCATAGTTGATTATACAATTCTATCATTCAAACAAAATTAATTAGAAATAAATAGATGATGTCCAAAATTCCAAATTTCAAGAAAATTAGTAAACCGGAAGTGCGCTTTTACTGAACAGCTTTTTCAGTTTTCGACGAATTTCGTTATATTTGGTACACAAACTATAACAATTATCAATTATAATTTTGAGAACAGGCGTAAGAGAATGTTGTGTGAGTGTTTCACACCAGATTTTTTTTATATTGGATAAATATTCGTATATAATATTTATGTAAAACAAATGTTTTTTTTATGAAATTAGTAAAATAAAATTTAAAACCGAGAAATTAATTTTTTTTTTTTTACTTTCTTTAACTACTGTTAGAGAAAGAATTGCGATGTTGCCAGATTTTCGAAATTGAGTTTTCACCGGAAATACACGTTCTGAGGTCCCCGGAGTCCAAAAAAAAAATAGTTTTTAGAAAATAGTCTATATGTTTATGTGGATGTGTGAAACGTATATCCCAAAAGAGAAAAGTTGCAGGCGGCTGAAACTTGGTATTCCGTTTAGATACAACCACCGCATCAGTCACGAAGATTTCACGCAAAATCCACCAACCGGAAGTGCCACTTTACTGAATGTTTTTTTTTTTTTCTTTTCAGTTTTTTGTGATTTTCTCGAAAACGGTTCCAACGATTTTCTTTAAACTTCTCACATCAACTACAAATATAAAGAGGGCTACAACTTGTATTTGACACATTTTTCCGGGAAAATTCATTTAAGGGCACTTTGGTGGGGGGGGGGTCTAAGGGTTATTTCAGTTTATTACAACAATTCTATCATCTACATAATATTAATTAGGAATTAAATATATTTTTTGGAATCACGAGTTTGAAGAAAATCGGATGACCAAATTTGCGTTTTTTTACTGATAAGTTTTTTTTTTTCCGTTTTTCTGCTATTTTCTCTAAAATGGCTCCAATGATTTTCTTTAAACTAATTATGTAAAACTACAAATATTAGAGTTACAACTTTTATTTGAAACATTTCTCCGGGTAATTCATTTATGGGGCGTCTTTTTTGGGAGCGGGTGGGTTATTTTTTCTCCTAATGTGCTATCTTAGTTGATTACTTAATTTTACCCCTAAATAGAATTAATTAGTAAGAAATAGTTTGTCAAAAATTCCGAGTTTCCAGATAATTAGTAAACTGGAAGTGCTATTTACTGTTAGTAGTGAACGCGATTTTTACTCCATAAAGTATCGACAAATTTTGTTAATTCATGGTTAACTAACTGTTCAGAGGGGGAAAGGCCACCGATAGGCGAGGTTTGCAGCTCACCTATGACAATTCTGCATATTCTAGTCGGAATGTACTAAGTACACAACAATGAGAGCGAATTTAGGCATGCCTAACTCTTTAACGGTAAACAAGACTGGGCAATATCTAAAAGAAATTGGCTTATCTCAGCATTTATAAATTGACTCTTTTTGAATTAAAATACCGTTAATAGGTTACTTTTTATATAGACGATTAGATTATTTTTGTAAATATTTTTATTATAGGGTAAACTGGAGTACTCTACTCTATAATGTATATATAAGTTGGTGTGAATAATAAGTTTGTATGGTTAAGTTTCTTTTAGATGGAGTGAATGTATTTATTTGGATGAATGTATTTATTAGCTAGTATGGATAAGATAGGTTTAGAGTGCAATTGAGTTAGTTACGAATCAGGTTTTAAATTTTTAATAGTGCAATGTAGATTAGTTACCATTAAAAAAAAAAAAAAAATGAAATTACAAGAAAAAGAATAAGTGCAGTAGGTGCAAAGGATCTCAAGCTCTTGCGCACCTATACAAAATAACAAAAAAACGACGAATTTCATTAAATTTGGTCTACTAACTATAAATTTTGTAAATTGCAGTAAGAAAAAGTTCTCTGAGTGTATTACATCAGATTTTTGTTTGTTTCTGAGCTATGGTGCTCAGATACATACATGCACATACACCACATACAAAACACATACACACACAGATCATTTTCTAAAAACCACTTTTTACTTTCTCTTACTCCTTAAGAGTTAAGAGGTATTGCGATCGTGCAAGATTTTCGAAATTGAGTTTGTTTCGAGAATTGAGTATGTTTTGTGGTCTCCTGAATATATATATAACAAAAAATTGTTTTCAGCAAATAGTTTGCATGTATATGTGTCTGTGGGTTAACAAAATATCTCAAAAACGAAAAGACGCAGGAAGCTCAAACTTGGTATTCCAATTTGGGCACTCACTGCCACCACATCAGACACGAAGATTTCGGGCAAAATCCATCTACTAAAAATGCGACTGTATTGAGTGGATTTCTCAGTTTTTCATGATTTTTCTCGAAAACGGTTCCAACGATTTTCTTTAAACTTCGTATTCTATCGACACACATAAGTACCTGTTTTATTTGAAACATTTTCCCGGGAAAATTGATTTTTTGGGAATACTGGGGGGGGGGGGGGCAATAGCGTTATGCTTTCCTCTAAAGTACTACTCCAGTATAATATTATGGTTTTGTCACCTACTTAATACTAATATATGTTGGAAACATTGTTAGAATACCAAATTTGAAAAAAAATCTCGTTAATCAGAAATGCAATTTTACAGTATAGGATTTTGAGAATTTTCTCGAACTATGACGATTTCCTGTAAACTTGATATGCTTACTTCCTTCTATATAGATCCTAATTATTTTTTTCAACGATTTTGCAATAGAGTTTTCCTGGGAAGCTGAGTAAAGGGGTCACTCTATGATTGTTGTAATCTCGATTGTAGCCTTTCTTAAAGATCAACGCCCATCGACTATTACTTCTCGTATGGGATTCTTTTCTGTCCTCAGATCAAGTTGAGCAAATATTGCATCTTCTCTTTTCCATTTTGTCCCATTTGCTTCATCATTTCTAGCGTAATTTTATCGATTTCTGATGACATTCCCACATTTCACAAGTGACTCAAGGCCTCCTCTAACTCCTCCTTTATAACCAATGATAAAAATAGAAAAAATGAAATAATGAAAAAAAAAAAATTAATGTTTATTTTCTCCCACTCCTTGTCAGTATTTCGAAATTGTATTTTCATTCGAAAAATTCATATTTTGAGAGATTTTTCAGAAGGAGAATCGGCTTGTGTATCTTTTTTTCCCTTTATGTAAGTAAAAAAAAAATATAAATAGTGATATAGCTCAGCAACTTAGTTGTGAAACCTGTGGGCGGAGTTAAATGACGTCGCTGCTACTAGAAAGAATTAGCAATGGGCGGAGCTTAGCAGCTGTTTAGGTAACCCAATTAAGTTGCCCAACTCCATTTGTCAATTTGCATTTTCAAATTTTCTTATTACTAACTATAGATTTAACTAAAGTTTATCTTTTTTTTAGAATTATGTAGTTGGTAGTAATAATGAGTATGATGAAGGAGAGAAAATGGTTTGGTTCAGATTAATAAACTAGATTTGGTTGTATAATGAAAAAGTGATACTGACTGCCTAGACTTTACACTAAAATAATAGAGAATGGTAGAGAGGTAAAGAGTAATAAGGTAGATGACACGTAGTGACTGCCGAGTGAACTCTGCAATATATCGTATATCTAGCGTCGCTGTATTTAAGCAGTTTCTCCCACTCTAGTCCGAGAGAGTGGTCCTGTCATTTTTGTCTCTCACTTTCTCTGCTATGGATCCCTCCCTTAGGATCCTATTACAGTAGTACTGTATCTGGTACACTGTGTGTACTATAGATTAAACTGAAACGTTTATTTCATGGGAAGCTTAAAAAACTAGCCCCACCCCCAAACGCCTCCAAAATAAAATTTTCTCGGTAACTTGGAATAAATAGAAGTGATGCAACTAAGTTGTCCAGTATGGTTTTTTCATGAAAATCTTTTTAATAATTATCTCTAAAAATTTCTAAAAAGGAAAGAAAATTTAATTGTTTAATATAATTTAAAAATTGCAGTAATTAAAAGTTATTAAAAGTTTTAAAACAGATTTTTATAATCATAACTTAGCAATATTAGAAAATCATACTCCATAGACATCTCTTTCGTGACAAAATATAGCAAGTGCGTTTAATAATCGTAATGCTATTATCGTACAAAAATAATTTTAATTAGCTTTAAGTTGCTAAATAAAATAAAAAATGTTGAGTTTGCGACAGTGATAGGAAATGTGGGGGAAAAAACTGTGGGGGAATTCAGTAGGGCTTAAAACTTAATTTTTATGTATAAACTTAGTTAAAATATTTTAATTTCCCTCTTTTGTGTCACGTATTAGCCAGGGTATGCTTGAACCGCTGCACCCGTCGTAATTGGGCCGCCTTGATGCAGTTTATGCAACAGTATAAATAAATTGCATAAATTTTTTATATTAATAGCTTTCCATACTTTAAAATAATATGATAATTATTATAAACCGAAACACTTTGTGAAATTAAATACCAATTTTATAAATAGTATATTGCAACAATTTGAAAAACAATATGCGGAGTTACAGTTAAATCACATTTAGTATGTGAGTTCAAGGTGTTGTTGGCGCTAAAAATAAAACCCGACAGACATACGATTCGCTGAGGACACATTGAACACCGTTGTTGTTAGCCGCCATGTTTTAATGGGAGGAAACGGAACTCCGCACGACCTATCTTTATCCCCCTTTTGGGTAGCGAATACTGGAACTGCGCATGTGGTTTAAAATCATTTTCTTATTTTCTATACCACGTTATCTCTCTCTGCACGTTACCTTTTTATATTAGTTGTTAAGCTTATACAGTTTGGGTTAACATCAATAATTTTGTGTTGTATTTATTTTTATTTTTTTTTTTAAATTTTATTTATAATTTTTGTAGTTAGTTGTTTAGAAAATTTGTTATTTTCCATCCATAATAATGGCAAGTGATAACTGTGTATTGAGAAAAATTTTTAGCCAACGTGGACGAGTTTTATTATTAAAAGATCGTTTCAAATATTCAAAATATGGTGGACTACAATCTGGTGAAACTGGTTGGAAATGTGTGGAAAAATCATGCAGAGCGAAATTATATACTATTGGTAAAGAGTGTAGACTTTCTAGGGAAACTGGTGGACATTTACATTCACCGCTTGATGAAAATGTTATAATGCGACAAGCAATTAGTAATCGTTTAAAAAGAAAAAGTACCGCATGTTTAAGTGAAAAACCATCAAAATTGGTTGATCTAGAATTGAGTATAAATGAAAATGCTTTAACAAAATTAACCTTAAACGATATAAAATTAATTAAAGATAATATGTACCACGCTAGAGCAAAAAAGAAACAATCTATACCAAAACAATACATTAAAACTAAAACTAAAAAAAAAATTGATAATAAAATCATTGATTTAACCGTTAATACTACAGAGGAAATATTATCAGAAAATGATGATAATGATGATACACTGCCACTTTCATCGAGCAATTCAAGGTAATTTTATAAAAAAAAATATTGAAAATAAATTTTATTATAAAGAACATAAATTTTGTGATTGTATTTATTTTAGTTGTGATCATTTCAGCAAAATAAAGAAGCCAAAAGATAATATTTCTCAGGAAAATGAAAATGAAGTATGGCCAGATTGGATATGCCAAATTCAGCCACATTTTTTAGCTACTGGCTTAATTTAATTTTTTTTTTTTGAGATTTCTAGAACTCTTAATAAAAATATTTGTATTATAATTGTAAATTTTAACAAAATATGTACGTTTTTTAAAAAAAATAATTCTAATATTCGAGGTATAGTATTGTATTTTCTTTTGAAATATTTAATGTGCAATCTATAATTTATTTATTTATTTTATGCCAAAAATTCATTGTAATTAGGAAATTCGTGTATTTGTATGAAATTTTATTTATGGCTTTATTGTTGACTGAATTGATCTCTTATATGAAATATAATTCTGAATGTTTTAGAAGTATATCGCTTATTATTATTATTATTTTTTTTTTATGCAAAGTATAAATATTAAGAATAAATATTTTATTTTCATCTTTATAGCGCCTGACAACTACATATTGCATAATTTCATTAGTTTCCCCAGATTCAGTCAGTAAAGCGTGCCATGAAATCAACAACTTACAAGGATTTATTTATCACAACAACCAGAAAAACTGGTAAGAAACAAATTATAATTATTATAAACTGTCAGTGATTTATTTGAAAATCATTATTTTCACTTACCAAAATCATTTTATTAATTCACAAAAATATTTTATAGAAAACATAAAATAAGCTTAAGTTAAATTATGATTATAAATCAAATAAAAAAAATTAATATTTATAGGATTATGAATTATATACATAAGTTAGAGAAATTTCATTGATAAATAGAAAAGTATTGAAATTATTGAAATCTAATTGAGGGGCCACTCCCAACTCTCATGTTCAATCAAACCCAGCCAAAATCCCAGGGTCCTAAGTGAAGCCAATATCTGGTGCTAGTAATTATTTTTCTTCTATTTATTTTAAACCGCTGTGGAAATGTAGAATGTGTTTTTAATAATGATTCGTTTATTATTTATTTATTTTATTATGTCTGTTTCAAAATATTTACTGTTTTAAATAAAAAACAACATATTATTGATTGAACAAAAAAAAAAAATGGTCACCCAGTATTAAACGAATTGATAGATTACCTGCATTTTTTTTCTTAAATAATTTCAGATAACAAACTTAAGTAGGGAGAGATAAGTAACGAATTAATTTTGTCAATAAGTAGGGGAAACAGATGGTCGTCGAACACATAACCTAGCACAACCACTAGTATATTATACTTGTACTACAAACAATATTATTAACTCATTAAATACTCTCAATATGCTAATCAATTTATATATTTATGAATTATTTATTCACAAGACACAAACCGAAGGGAAGAGCAAAAAAAAATAAATAAATACTTTCTTCATACACAAATAAATGGGGTTCCGAAACATTTAACAAGTACAAAGTTTCCCAATAGAGTTCTCTGTAATGTTTTCTACTACTGACCCATTTTCAATCACCGAGGGAGAGAGTAACCTTGAACTGTCCGACAAGCTGGTTACTTGTCCATAAGTAGGTAATAACTAAATATTTTTTATAATTTTAGGTAATAATATCTCAGTGGCAGAATCTTCTTTAGAAATCTTAATTGTTTAATGTTATAAATTAAATAGAAAGCACTTATCTTCTTATACAGTGCTAAATACTTAAAATATATTTTCCTATTAGTTCGAACCAGATTATGCACTAAATAAAACGGTTAACGGGAGCGTTTTCAAGGTTAGTTAAACTCATGAACAACCCTATCATACTCCATAAATTCATAAAGTTGGATGTATTTAAAAAAAAAAGAAGCTTGAATAAAGGAAGATTTTTTTTGCATCATTACTGAACTTGGAGAATAAATAATTTATACACCTGATTTGTTCCCCTCTTTAATTTCATTTTACTTTTCTCATTAAAAAAAGAGCTACAAACACACGAATGAATGATTTGGGTCTGCACTACTGAAAAAAAAAACAGAAATTTGTTTTTCTCCTTCATTTTTTGTAATCATAGTTTGGTTCGTTCAATTCCAGGATGTTTTAATAAACAGTGTTCGTCGGCTTTGCTCATTGCAAAGTCAGGGCACAACACAAGTTATGGACTCTGCATTAAAAAACGCAGTCTTCCGATGACAGATTGGATTAACTTCATCCTGTCCGCATCCTTGGGGAATTTGAATATCGTGTGATTTTTCAATTTTTGTTGTATATTTCTGTAAACAATTTTTTTTTTTTGCACTAATTTCTAAATCCTGACAAAAGTAATGAATTAATCTCACCTGTCCCTTTTTCAATGGTTTCCGTATTACAATTTCTTTTTTATTTTCACAAAAGCAAATAATTTCTTTACAGGTGTTTTCGTATTAAAACGCATAGTTTTAAATCACCACCTATAATAATAAGGTTTTATAGGAACTGTCTCTAGTAATTTATAAAAATAATGAGAAAAAATTAAAAATAAATAATAAGCAAGTATAAGAACACCCGAAAATAATTCTTGCCCACTTCGACTTCTTCTAACATTAATAAATCGATTACAGATCGAAGTAAGGCGTGCAGGTTGTGAAAAAAAAATGGGAAAAACAAAAATTAAAAAAAAAAGAAAGTAAATAACAAAATATTCATAGAATTCATTTAGAAAGAAAAATTTGATATTTATATTAAATCTGATCCGTTTTTTTTTTAACGACAATTAAAGTTGTATATGTATTGATTTTGTATTTTTGTTAAACTTATAAATCTTATTTGATAAATACATTTGTCACATTCCTGTTTACAGCATGTTCTATAAACACCAATAAAGTATTTTGAATGTCGTGTCTTGTTTCGTGAAATATTGGTGGCAGTTTTTTAATATTTACGAACTCGCGCGCGAGGAGGCGGTACCCATGTCGGGATCTCATGAAGACCTCTTAATGGAATATCAAGTTACAGCTTCCTACAGTTCTAATTTTACTACTACTGCTACTACTAAATGGCGCTACAGCCCTAATTGGGCCTGGGCCTCCTCTAAAAAGAATTGCCAGTCTTGTCGATCTTCGGCTTTTCTTCTCCATCCTCTTATACCCAGCTTCCTGAGGTCGTCGTCTACATTATCCAGCCACCTTAACCTCGGTCTTCCTCTTAATATTCTTTCTCCCGGCCTCCTGCTATGCTCCTTTTGAGTAGTCTGATTTCTGGCATTCTCTGCACATGACCAAGCCACCGCAGTCTTCCTTTCTTAATGAAGGCCACTAAACTGGGTTCCCCGAATAACCCGGAAAGCTCCGTATTATTACGAATTCTCCAGTTTCCATTTTCTTTGACCGGGCCAAAAATCTTTCTCAGGGCTTTCCTTTCCCACACACTCAGGATCATCTCACTTCTTCTAGTCAATACTCAGCTCTCACTTCCATACGCGACGACGGGTCTAACTGTCATCTTGTAAACGACAATCTTAGCTGCACGAGAGAGTGATCTGAAGCTTAGTACTCTATTTAACGCAAAAAGACATCTACTGCCTGCTGCTATCCTTGCTTTGATTTCGGCTTCTACACTATTCTCCTCCGTTACTAAAGCTCCTAAATATTTGAAACTTTTGCAGCGTCGGAAATTGTGCCCATTAAACTGCACTCTGTTTTCCCTACTTCTTGAAATCATCATATATTCAAAAATGTTTTCATTAATACTCAGGCCAGTATATGCCGCTGCTGTTTCCAGCCCTCTGAAGTGCGCCGGATAAGGAGGGTGAGGTGCGTGCTGTGAGAATCACGTCCGCGTATGCCATATATTGCGTCATTCTGTTGTATATTGTTCCGCCCTTGTTTGTTCGGATGGCTCTTATCGCTTTTTCGAGAGCTAGATTAAATAGGATGGGCGATAATGGGTCTCCCTGTCTCAGACCGCCTGTAACCTGGAACTCATCAGGCAGAGAGCTGCCAATCTTTACCTGACATCTCGTATTGTTCCCGGTCATCTTAATAAGTTGAACTACTTTTTAGGGACTCCAAGCACCCTCATGTTCCTTGCCTCTGTGTCTCACCGTATCGTAAGAGTGCTTGAAATCTATAAAAATATGATGCAGGCTCACATTATGTTCATAAGTCTTCTCTAACAGTTGCCTTAATGAAAAAATGAGGTCCATTGTGGATCTTCCCTGCCTGAAACCGCACTGGTAATTTCCGACTATCCTTTGAGCCCATGTTGTCAACCTTCGAGTGATTGCTATACAGTTCTAATTTTGTGCTATGAAAATTTGACATAATTGCAATACTACCTCTTACAACATTAACAGGAAATTATAGAGAGTCGCCTAAAATTTATTATAGAATTAATTATAGAAGAAGTCGCCGAAATTATAGAATAGTCTGCCTAAACAGAATCCGAAATTTTAGCTTTTTTAAGTCTTTCATTTTTGAGATATTTTGTTTATAGCAACATACATACAAATATTTTCGTATTCGGGTGACCTTAAAACATGTAATTCTTCTAAAAACTCAATTTCGAAAATCTGGCACGATCCTCTTAACAGTAAAAATGACATTTTATTTATTTATTTATTTATTTCTAAGAGTTATAATCATATAAATTCAATACCACAAATAATAAATTAAACAACAATAATCGAATATAAAATTATCACAAACATTGAGTTATTTATTCCCAGAAAAATGCGATGTACACATTTTGACATGATCTAAACATGAGCCTTGTAATTCATCATCTTGAGAAGGTGATGCTTGAAAAACCATACTGTTATCATCGAAATTCATAATTCTAGATCCCAAAAAAATTGTGCACACACTGAAGAATACCAAACAATAGAATATAAAACGTAACACCTGTAAAAAATTAATTTATGATTAATTAATATATATATATATATATATTTTAATTTATTAATTTATTTTGCAACTGTATTACAATGTACAACAAGCAAAAGTGATGAGTGCGTAATATGTGTATATATATATGTATTAGTCAATATATACATATGTACATGTTACTTGAGAGATATGAACATCACGACCATCCAGTGATGGAAGCTGTTAGTTTGCCACTATGGCAAGCTTACATTAGCAGCTACCCTAGGAGGTCGACGTTATACGTTAAGATGGTCGCGTGGCCACCGCCGCTTCAGCCTTCGACAAGGATTTTTGGGCAGCGTTCTGGTGGACATATTCTGGATCAGAGGATTATGGTGACAATTTAGTTTGGAATGAAGTTTTGTGTAAGGAAATTGGGCTAGCTCTGAGATGAATGGAATGTTAAGGTTGGAGTGGATTGTGTGATTGTAGACGTAGAAGGGAGCATCAACTACTGTTCTGAAGATCTTAGATTGTAGAGTTTGAAGTCGGTAAGGTTGGATTGTCTTGCAATGCCATTAATATTTAATATTTTTCTAAAAAAAATTAATGAAAATACTGGTAAAAATGTAATATAAATAAGAAAGAGGAAGATGGAATCATAAATTGATTTTCTTCTCTCTTATTTCTGCCCCTTTGAGGGGAAATGTAACAGGGGAAACAAGTAAAAAAAAGTTCTAAACCAGAAAGTGACCTCTGGTGATAAAAAATTAAACTATCAATATTAAATATGGCATTATATAGGTGCATCTTGAAAAGCATTACTTAGCTAGGTGCACTAGAAACATCGTCGATATCAATTTTTGACCTCTAGACAAAAAAAAAAAAATCTGGTGGGAAACACTCACACAACATTCAAATGCTGTTGTTTACAAAATTGTAATTGACAAATTTTATAGTTAGTATAACAAATTTAATAAAATTCGTCCGGTGTTTTTATGGAGGAAATCGTGACAATTAAAAAAAAAAAAACTTTTCAGAAAAACTCACTTCTCGTTTACTAATTTTTCTTTGAAACTCAGAATTTTGGCAATCTAATTAATTTTATTTAGATGCTATAATTGTCCACTTTTCCCTTGTAGTTCATATAATTAATTTAAATAAAATCTTTGGAGCCGTTGTAGAAAAAATCACAGAAAAAAAAAACTGAAAAATACTTTTCAGTAAAAACGCACTTTCAGTCATCCGATTTCTTTAAACTCGAAATTTCGACAACAAATTGAATTCTGATTAGTAAAAACAACTAGTAAAGTGGTACTTCCGGTTGAGCAATTTTGACAGATAACCCACTGTCGGATCCCATTGTGACAACTAAACGGAATACCAAGTTTGAACATCCTGTAACTTTTCATATTTGAGATATTCTGTACGTACATATATACACAAACAAGCACACACACACACACATGACCGTTTTCTAAAAACCACTTTTTTTGGAGTCAGGGGACCTCAAAACAAAATTTCCGGTAAAACTCAATTTTGAAAATCTGCCACTCCCAATACTTCCTCTAAGAAAAAATGTGATTCAACGTAATTATTTCTATTATAATTGATTTTTTTGTCTCAAACACCTTTTTTATTGAACATTTAGTTGCGTCTTAACTTCCACATAAATAAAGATGATGAAAAAAACAACATAAATTCTACTTGTTGGTTTCTATAACTGAATGGACTAAATGGTATCAATAATTGGGCCCTAATAATTCTTGTAAAGGCAGTTCAGAGTTTAAATCATATCATAGATCCCCCAGAATTGGAGAAATGGAAAAATTTCAAATAAAAGTGATAGGTTTATTTATGTGCAGCTGGTATATCATTTTTAAAGAAAATATTAGATCCGCTTGCAAAAAAAAAAAAAATCTGGTGTGAAACACACACACAACTTTCCCTTACTCCAGTTCTGAAAATTGTAACAAAACGAAAATGAAATTCGTCGAAAACTGAGAAAAAAAAACTGTTCAGTTAAAGCGCACTTCCGGTTTACTAGTTTTCTTGAAGCTCGGAATTCTGACCATCTATTCATTTCTAATTAATTTTGTTTGGATGAGAGAATTGTATAATCAACTAGATAGTGTACATACGTAGTTTCAAGAAATTACGTCGGAACCATTTTTGAGAATATCGCAAAAAAGTGAAAAAAATCATTTAGTAAAGTGGTAAAGTAAACGCACTTCCGGTCATCCGGATTTTTTCAAACTCGGAATTTCAACAACATATTTAATTCTAATTAACATTATTTAGATGGCAGAGTTGTCTAATAAATTGAAATAGCACTTTAGATAAAAAACCTAACTCCACCCCTCCCCCAAATGTGCCCTTAAATGATTTTTTTCGGAGAAATGTTTAAAAATAAAAGCTGTAGCTCGTTGTAAGTGTAGTTGATATACTAAGTTTGAAGAAAATTGTCGAAGCCATTTTTGAGAAAATCGCAAAAAAAAAACCTAGTAAAGTGGTACTTCCGTTATAGAAATTTTGGTAGATAACGCACTGTCTGATCCCATGGTGAGACCTAGGCGGAATATCAAGTTTCAACTTTCTACGGTTTTTCGTTTTTGAGCTATGCTGTTCAAATACATACATACATACATACACACAAAGACCATTTGCTAAAAACTACTTTTTTGGACTCAGGTGACCTCAGAACGGATATTTCCGGTGAAAACTCGATATCGAAATTAGACACGATTACAATACTTCCTCTTACTGAGAGTAAGAGAAAAAGTAAAAATGCAAAACTCAAAAAATTATTAACTGATTAGGAAGTCTTCAATTCCTAGTTAACGGATTTTCCTTCAAACCTGGGATTCTAATAATCGATGTAATGGTGCTTAATATTATATCGAAAATAAAAACGATACATTAAAATGCAAAAAGAGAAGCTCATTAGAGAAAACTTAAATTGTTTAAGTCCTCCAAATACAATTCCTCCTAAAGTAATTTTCTTGGATTCAAAAGTGAATAAATGAGTCAAATAAAAGTGTTTAACGGGTTCCTGCAATTTTTTTATTTTTATATATTTTAACACAAACACACTTATCTCAGCTATTTAAAAATCTTTAAATAAATTTTTTAAAAAATAATAATTTAATTACCGAATCCTGCCATTTTTTGTTGATAATACAACTTTTGTAATCCATACTGGAAAAAGTTACAGACTGATAAAGTGGAATCCAAAATGATGGAGCAATTCTATAAAGAAAATTATCCAAATATTTTCTAAATAAAAATGATGGACGATTTACCAGATCTCGCATCTGTAAATAAGTAAAATAAATAATAATAATAATAATTATTATTGCTAACAGCAAATATGATAGAAAAACTAACAAAATATCATTAAATGAAATCGTACTAAAGCTTTGATCATTCATTATTTTGTACTTTATGTAATAAATGACAAAAAACTAACTTGGATAATAAATTTTTTGAACCTTATTTACAGCCTTATTTTATTTTGTACTTATTTTTTATTCTTGTAAATTTCTTTTGCTCCCAACGTTTCGACACTACTCGTGTCATTGTCTAGGCATTTTTTCCTTTTGCTTTTATAATGCTGAAATTAAGTTAAAAATTCTGCAATAAACTTTATAATTTGTAAAACTGTATACAGAAAATTTAATTGTCCGAAAATTATAATTTTACCAACTTCTGTTACTTCTTTGATGTGTTATGTTGATTATATGATAAGTAATAGTAAGGCCTCGTTTTATTTTTAATTCAATTAATTTTAACTAATACAGTTAATAAGGACACTAACTTTTAGTAAATTAACCAAATATATAAATATAAATGACTGTAACACATTTATAAAGTTTATTGCAGAATTTTTAACTTAATTTCAGTATTGTAAAAGCAAAAGGAAAAAATCCCTAGACAATGACACGAGTAGTGTCGAAACGTTGGGAGCAAATGTAATTTACAAGAATAAAAAATAAATACAAAATAAAATAAGGCTGTAAATAAGGTTCAAAAAATTTATAATCCAAGTAATAATCAAAATATATCCAAGTAATAAGAGCCAAAAAATTTCAACCAAAATAGGCGCATTAACGTCTATGGTCACTGGCGCCCGGAGCCTTCTCAGTGCACTGCCAGCCTCCGGAGGACAGTGTTCTCTCGCTAGAGGCAACACCGAACCATCACCGAACAGTGAGCTGTAGAGGCTCCTAGGAACAAAAAAAATCTATAGAGTAAGCAGTGGACTCGAACCCGGGACCTCAACGTGGGAGTCCAACACGCTAACTACTGAGCTAATCCCTTCCCTAGATTCAAAGTTAATAATAACTCTGAATGTCATTCTTATTATCCAATATTAGATTAGATTAGATTCTTTGGGGGGATTGGCTCTTCAGCCTGCGCCACCGCGACCCCCCTGGGTCTACTGTGGCACCCCCTAAGTTGGAGACCCTATCCCCGCCTTGTCCTTCATCGAACTGTGGAGTTTGGGGAGGTCTCCCCCCCCGGTGGTCAATTAGACCACCCTCTCGAATCCTGTCTGCCTTATTAGACTTAATAGACCTTAGAGGGGCCCCTGGCTAAGGCCTGTAGGCACCAGCTTTTCTTCACCGAAAAGGCGGTACCTCAGCATACTAGCCCCTCGCACTGACATAGCACGTGCAGTGCTTTTCCTCTTCTTCCTGACAAAACCTAAACCTACACAGGCTATCCGTTGCCATCCCATGCGATGCATGTGCTTATTAAGTCTGCAATGGCAGTGAGAACGCTAACTGCCGTCCTTATGGCCATCCGGCCTAGTTGGAGTAATTCTGCAGTTAGCCTGGGCGAATAGCTATAAATAAACGATTTCACCTGCCTCTGGCCTGGGGTTTTAACCCACCATTCCCTTGATCGGTCGTGCATCCATGTTGGATCTTGAGACATCACAGAACGGTTCCGGCCCTATAAGTGTTCCAAAGGAACCCTCCCGGGCCAAACAATCTGCTGCCTCATTACCTCGGTGACCCGAATGCCCAGGTTTCCAAACCAGGAAGACCTTATTATGGCCACTAATATCCCTGAGTGCACGTAGCCAATCCCACACCAGCCTTATCCAATATTAATAAACTTGGAAGTTTTAAAAAGAATTCTAATGCCACTCTTCTCTTTAATGACTGGTCCATACGATCCCATTCGTACAGCCAAAATCTTAGCTACCAAGTTTCATACAATTCATATTTATTTTATGTACACTTTATATGAAAATATTTCTTTAATACATTCTATGAACCGCTAAGATAGATCTATATACACCAGCAAACCAGTGTCGTATGCTGAACAAAATAGAAGGGTGCACTGTTTAGTGGGGGCATCATCCCATGAAATTCAGAAGATGCATAAAAAAAAACAATTAACTTATTTTTCACCCTAATGTAATCAACAAATTTCCATAGAGCGCCTGTAAGTTTCTTCCAATAGTTGTTAAGGCAAATTTTTGTGGTAGTACTTGTATATTTCTGATGATGCAATAAATGGAAATATTCTAGCTTTTTTTTCTCGGAGAAATATAATCGCCGATAGTGATTTTCTTGTTAGCTCTATCTGGACAATGACATTTTGATCTGAACTGAAGATAGGTTTCATCACTGTTATCTAGAGCATTGTTCCAAACTGATTGAAAAGAATGTTCTCTGCCATGTTGCAATTGACATTTATGTATCATTTACTTTCTTGCTACAATAAAGAATATAAAAAATCTTTAGATTATACAAGATATCAGTATAGGAAAGGAATTTTGAAAATATTTCTATAAAGAAATATTGTCTCACATTTTTTTCAGAAATGCTAGACAATCACGACGAGATTAAAAATAAACTTAGATTGAAACTTTTAATTTAAAACACCAAAGCTTTAAAATACACAGACTTTGCTGCCCCGCACCCAGCACGTCCAGACTGCATAAAGTAGGCAATAGTATAAATATGTAAATTCTTACCTCAACATAATTATACATAGCCAAATCACATATGGCTTCTGCATTTGGATTTCTAGTTTTAGAAAATCTTCTTAAAGCATCACCAACACTATAACCATAGTTGTACAGTATGTCATCAAGTAGACGGACATCTTCGAAACCCTGACAAATATAAACAAATCTTATAAAAAAAAAAAAAAAAAATTGTTTCAAATGAGTGATAAGTTTCCATTGCCATAACCACGTTTATAGAAAATCTGAAGGATAGCTTAGAATGTAAGATCATTCTACAATTTCTTTTTCTTTTTTTTAAAATTTAAGGCCCGTCAATATCTATGGTCATTAGCGCCCAGAGCCTTCTCAGAGCACTGTCAGCCTCCGGACAGTGTTCTTTAGTTACAGACAACACTGTCTATCACCGGAGAATGAACTGTAGAGGCTCCTAAAGAAGAGAAAATCTAAGGGCGAATCTAACAACTGAACTCGAAACCGGCACCTCAGCGTAGGATTCTAACCATTGAGCTAATCCCTTCCCCAACTGGCAAATTTACTTCAGACTTAAAATTTTTAAAATCCGTCGGTGTTTTTATGGATAAAACTGAAATAACTACAATAAAAACGCACTTCCGGCCAACCGATTTGTTCAAACTCAAAATTTTGACAACATATTTAATTCTAACTTGAATTGTATTATAAAGTAAAATAGTACTTTAGAGGAATACATAACCCTGCCCTTACACCATCCAAAAGCCACCGTAAATGAATTTTGCTGGTGAACTGTTTTCAATAAAAGTTGTAGCACTTTGTGTATATTAGTCGCTATATGAAGTTTAAAGAAAATTGTTGGAGCCGTTTTCGAGAAATCTCAGAATGCTGAAAAAACTGGTCAGTAAAAACGCACTTTTGGTCAACCGATTTTCCTCAAACTCGGTATATTGGCAATATATTTAATTCTATTTAATACTATATAGATGATAGAACTGTATAGTAAACTGAAATAGCACTTCATTAGATAAACCCATCTAGCCCCATTCCTCTTCTAAAAGTACCCTTAAATAAATTTTCCCAGAGAAATGTTTTAAATAAAAGCTGTAGATTTCTGTACATGTAGTTGATATAGCAAATTTGAAGAAAATCGTTGCATTCATTTTTTGGAAAATCGCAAGAAAGTAAAAAAAAAAACATTCAGTAAAGTTCAAACTTTCGGTTGAGGAATTTTGACAGATGACCTACTCTCGGATTCCATGGTGGTACCTAAACGGATATTAAGTTTGAACTTTGTACGAAGTTTTGTTTTTAAGCTGTGATGTTCACATACCCACACACACCACACAGACCATTTTCTAAAAACCACTTTTTTTGGACTCAGGGACCGACCTCAAAATGGATGTTTCCGGTGAAAACTCGATATCAAAAATTTGGCACGATTACAATACTTCGTCTTACTACGGAGTAACAGAAAGTAAAAATAATATTTTATTTATAATAGAAGATATATTGCAAAAGTTCCATGCTTACTGCATTCATTCCTTGTCCAAAAAATGGTACCATGGCATGTGCTGCATCGCCAATGATAACTGCTTTTCCATCTACATGATAAGGTGAGCACTGAAACATTAAAATTTGACAGAATTACATGATTATGAGACTAAATAAATAAATCCAAGTTACTACTTGGATTATGGCACCACTTAATAAAGTAGAACCGAAAATTATCATTTAATCAAGTTTTTATTTTCAAATCAAAGTTACAAATATTCTAATTTCAAGTATCAAATCAAGATTACCTTAATAGAGAGAAGAACCGAAGGTTTAGTATTAAGAAAAGTAGATACAAGTAAATCTTGTCCGATTATATCAATAGCATCTGGAAAGTGAAAATGAAAAAAATGCAATACAGCTTTTTCATTATCAATTCTGGCAAATTCTTGATGGGGCATGAACAATGTAACAGTCCAACTTTTATCTTGATTTGGTAAAGCAATCATCATAAATCCACCTCTCGGCCAAATATGAAGATGATTTGGAGCCATCTTAAAAATGTTTTTAAAAAAGTACATTAGTTTTATGTAAATCTGTACAGATAACTGTGTCAGGTAGTATTACTTTTATAATGTATATGTTGTTTTTTATATTAAAACGTAAAATGGAATGCAATAAGATAGATTGTAATTGAATATTACTCGAAGATTTTAAGAACCTTCATGTTAAGAAGTAAAAATATCTACAGAAATAAACCTAGTTCTTTTTCTTGTTTTCTCAATGCCTGTTTATCTGTTCTCTGAATTTTTGCAATATCACTAATTATACTAAACTTTATAAAAGTATATAGCCGTACAACGAAATGAAATTGCTGTCTAGAGCAGAATCGACAACCGGTAGTCCGCAGGTGTATTTCTGGTGGCCTATAAAAGTTGACTTTATTTGTATAGCACTTGCAAGGAGCAAGTATAAGGAATACAGGATTACTTCAATAAATTTTCTTCTATTACTTACAGATCTTTCGCTAAAAATATTCTTTTTGTACTCTGGAGACCGTAAAAACATCAGTAAGATAAAGTAAAAACAGGTAAGTGATGATTCTATACTAAAATGTTGGTATTTAATAAATAATACATATAAGGAAAAGTGAGTAAAAGTAAGGTAGTCCGAAATACTGACTATTAGTGAGCTATTGCTTTAGCCTTATGGGCTTCCCTACCGGCATCTGTTGCAAGAAAATCAAATTCTTAAGATTTCTGTGTTTTAAGGAGATTTTTTTCTCCGAAATAAAATACTTAATGGGGCTTTTGTAGAGAGTGTGAAACAATGAAAGAAATAACCATGCATTTTGCTTATTATAGATTGCTTCAAAATCTTTATTTGGAACAGGTTATTTATTGAAGAATCTGTTTTCTTATCTGTTGAAGAATTAGTTAATTAAGTATCTGTTTTCCTCTTAAGGTTACTGTTCAGTAAATTGTAGAGCTTAGGTGCATCAAATCTGGAAATAGATTTTGATCTACACAGGCTTTTTGTTGTTATGGTTTTCTTTAGGATACTTGAGTGGCTGTATAAAGAATAATATAATATAAAAACAATCCGAATATGAAAACCGTTTAGTAATGATTAATTTTGAATGGATATAAAACTTGATTGAAAAGCATGTGTCTAAATGAAGGTTGAGGTTATTCTGAGTTTTAATGTTTGAATAATGGTCGATCTTATTAGTAACATTAATACTGCCGACATTATCAAAAACCAAAACTTTTCTTAAAAATATAAATTAAAATAAAACCAACCATATGGTTATTCTGCGGAGGTATACACAGTTCCATGTAGCCATGTTTTATATATGTTTGACTATAATTTACCATATCCTTTCTAATCATTTGAGTTCTTACTGCAGAAAATGCTCCATCTGCTCCAATTATTAAATCAGCTTTTTCCTCTACTAATGCACCATTTGGTCTATAAATTTAAAAAGATAGAAATTTACATTAAATATAAAAACCTAATTAAAGGCACCGTGGAGAAAATACAACTGCATTAGCAAATCAGTAAAATCTTAAATCAGCTTTGTCAAGAAATTACAATAAGGTGCAGTTGTCTGTACTGCTAAACAGAAATTTACTATTACAACGCTGATATGCAGTTCAGTGAAGACTGATTTTGCTAACACTTTTTATTATAATTAAGCAATTAAGCTAATGCAATTAAGGGAACATGTCTCTCTGTTGCTTAACTTGCAGGAGCTTGCGGATTCTATAAGGAGTCAGAATAATGGGAGATTTTTCAGTGATTCAAAGGACGACTCGCCAGGTTGCAGCACTATTGTCTCCTCTACCTGGAGCATTTCAACCACAGAGTGGCGATGTCATTTTAGGCTAGAGGTCAGGCTACTAGTGTGCCATCACCGTTGCTTCTAAATGAAAAACCATTCAGAACGACGGTGTGTGAGGAATTGTACAGCCTTATTTGATACCTTTCTTAAGAGTTCTTAAGATTGAAGTTGTGATGGGGGTTTGAGTGGGCACAAAATGCCAAGTGCTTAGTAATTGTCTCTCAACTATATGCAAGTCAAGAGTCACAAACTCCTTGTATTTCACACGAATCCCAAACAGTTATTATTTGGAGAAAATTAGAAGTATATGACTCAATAAAAGTGGAGGCTTTCTTGAACCGGGTTTATGATGCAATATTGCAGAGATATCCTACATGGATAGTTTAAACTTATAGCAACTTTGGATAACGAAGTCATTAGTTCTTTTATAAAATGAACCACAATCAAACATTATAAAATAAATCTTGTAAGAGCAATTATATTAAATCATAACAAATTAAAAATATACATACTTTTTAAATGTCATCTTGCTTTCAGTAAAGTTAACATTTAATAATTTGTGTTCAAAATGGCAATGAACATTGGAATCTTTTTCTGCTTCTGAAATTTAACATAATATTGATTTCAGGGATGATAGTTTTAAATATTTTAATGTTGAAGTCTAAAATTAAACTAATCTAGTTTTTGTTTTTATTAATAGTTTCATAAACGTTTTTAAGCGAGAAAAAACAGGAATAAATTACACTCACTTGATTTCATTTAAATCCAGCAATTGCACTCATACATATATTTAATGACACTGAACCATATATAAGAAAATACCTACTGTTTGATTTAAGTTTCGTAATTTTTAATTTGAAATAACAAACTTACTAAAAATCATTGTATACAATATAATTTATAATTACCTGTTAATAAAATTTCATTAAGATACTTCCTTCCAACAGAGTATATACACTGAAAGACAAAATATTTATTTGAGAATAACTCTGCTTGAGAACTTTTAGTTAAAATAGCGATACAACTTGTTTCTAATAAAAACAATAATTATTAGAATTTATTATTAATTGTTAGTAATTTAAAGCATAAATAAAAACCTACAATTTAGGAAAAGAACAACTTTTGATTTATAATAGGAAATTTAAACGTTCCTGTTTAATTCGTGCCTTACAAAAAGATAATAGTAATTAATGCTTCTTATTATATAATATTGTCTATTATATAACTTTATATTTCTTAAGCTAAGGAAATAACTTCAATTTGATAGGAATATAACTTCAATTTTCTAGTATAGACGAAATAATAATAATATCTTAAGCAAGTCTACTGTGTCATCCATTCAACATTACAAACTTAAACACTATATTTAACTTATTTCTTCTGGAATGGTGGAGTGGAACGCTTTATACCATCATATTACAGCTTTAGAGACCTTATATGGAATTCTCCCGCTTTTGGAAAAGATGAAAACTGACAATTTAAGCTACAAGTTAGGAAAAACCGATCTAGTCATCCTACATTGCAAGATGCTTTTAAGGTCTCTATTTCAGATTTTCTTTCTGATATAAAGTTAAAGGACCTTAGATCGCTAGAAAGCCTAGAATAGATTAAATTAACGGATTTCAAATGGGCCCGGTCTTGCTGTCATCTAAGGAAGCTATAGTGGCACGGCTTGTTAGACAGAGGAGAGGCTGCCGTATACGGCTCAGGTTTTTCCTTCGCAAGAGCGGAAGCTCAGTAAAGCCAAGGCCTTTCAGTAACTCCGATGTCTCTTCGACTCCTGGTATCCACAGCGACCTTATCAACCAAACATTAAAATGCTTATTGCTTATTTGAGCCAACAGTGATAGATGAGCAGACCCCTATTCCGCAATTCTGCCCCTATAGAACTCTCATGAAGATACTATTATGAAGAAATTTGGTGAGAATGGGTCAAGAAAAAAAACATTCCATTATGCCAACGTTTCGACAGAGTTTCCTGTCTTTATCAAGGCTTTAATATTATAGATAGTCGTGAAGATGTGGAGAAAGAATTTTGAATGGAACTTTGAAACATACACATTTGTTACATTGCAGAAACATAAAAAAAGAAAATTAAAAGTAACTAGTTTCTTGTGTTAAATCGATTTAAGACAAGAAACTAGTAAATTTTAATTTTCCTTGGTATACACTAGAAAATCTTTATATATCTTTAGCTAGAACAATACCCTGTTCAGGACTGGATCATATGGTATTGAACGGGTTCGACCATTTGTATCATGTATCATTCTTCCATACATTGGTATTCCATATTCAATAATACTTTTATCCAGATTGACTCCTTTAAGTGCTTCACACCCTCTTAGTGATAACGCCAAGTTAATGGATCTTCCTTGTACCAATTCACATTTTCTAATGTCTGAAAAATTATAATTAACAATATTTTGAACTATAATTAGTATTTTCTACAAAAAACGTTTTGTCAATCTACTTGCATATAGACTGCTCATCAATAAAATCTTTTTAATAAACCATCAGGTTCATATAATTAATAGGAAATAATTTTAGATAGTTTTATACAATTAATAATTATATTTTTTAAACAAAAGAGATTGTAATTCTGAAAGTGGATATTCATTTTTCTTTTTTGTAAAATGAAGAACCTCAAAAAACAAAATCACAAAATAAATAAATAAGAACAATCAAAATGTTTTATTGAATATCCAACAGATGGCGCCCAAAGTATCTTTTTGTTTACAAACGGCAATTCAATTTGAGCAATGTTGGTTTAAGTGTAACCTTATTGAATCTTAAAAATGGTTATTATTTGCTTTGTGATCAACCAATATTTGAGGTGAAAAACATATTATGTATCCGTAGCAGTAGAATTTTCAAAATACACAATTAAAACTTGTATTGAAACGTATATTTTAGAAGTTAAAGCTGCATATCCTTCAAAGTTAAGGAGAAGGTGATTATTTAGAGAATATTTATTTATGATATTTATAGTGGCAGTCGCCTAGATCTTTTAGTAAATGTGGAGATTTTCAGTGCCGAAATCGCAGATATTTTATTGATTTTTCTATGGGCTGATGAACCAGAATCGTGTTTTTAATAACGTGTAACGATATTTTTAATAAATGGAATTTTAAAACATGGACACAGGAGAATCCGTGATTTGGTAAACTTGGCATCAGAATTTACCTCTTTTGGGAGGCTATTTTTGGGAAATCCCATTATTTGGAAAAATTTAATTGGTGATATTTCTTTCTTTCTTTTTTTTTAATTCTTTTACAGGATTTTCCAATACATATTCGCCATTGCATTACATATTCCGCAAGGTCGCCTTGATTTCATCCTAATGATCCTATGCGGTTAGTTTAAAAAAAAAAACGCGTTTATACTGACTGACGTAAGTCCGATAACTTCGATAGTAGCTATTTAGCTACAACAAAAAGTTTCGAAGCCCTGGAGGACTATCAAATCCAACTTCCATTGCTATAGTTAGTTGAAAATGAAAGCCTTTAAGAGCGAAGAGCATTTATTAACAATGATGATGGGCGCCAGTTTGTGTATCTATTTCCATAAGAAGGTAAAAATTATATTGTTTCACTATCTAATAATTTCAATTTATCTTCATTAAACCCAAAATTAATATATCTTACTAAAATATTATTCCGATCATTAAATCTGATATAATTTTTTCAAGAAAAAAAACTAGTTTTCAAAAATTATTTAAAAAAAATCTCGTGCCAACCATTTCACATGACTTTTGCATTCAGCTGTTAAATACAATTTATATAAAATGACAAATTTTCTATCAACTTCAAATCCTAGTCGTAACGTAAACATAGTTGTAGCGGGGTTATAAGTACCTACCCAGGTAGTTAAAATGATTACATTGTTAGTCCAAAAGAGAGTGCCAATAACATGGAACTAACCCCATATAACATTTGAAACTTAAAACCGAGTACTAGATTAGATTAGATGGACTAATAAACAGCTCTCAGCAATTTACTAGGACGAAAATGTTTTTATTTCCGAAATAAATCATTAATAAACTATAAATAGATATATGACTGAGTTATCTAGTGATTTGGGTTTAGTTGATTTCCTAATTTTTTTGGTTTTAATATAAGATAAAACTATGATTAAATTTCATAATAACAGATATCTTAAAATAACTCCTGGAAATCGTATGTACCATTTCAGCTTAAAGATTTAAATTTATATGTAATTAATTGTTTGACCAGAAATTATATTTAAGATAATCTGGTGATAATCTCACAATAAATTTTTTCGAGTTGAAAAGATAAATAGATTTATTTATTAGTATTATAATTTTAACAAAATATTATTATTTTGAGTACAAACCTTGTCTAAATTCATAAAGGTGGACATCATAACCTCGTTTTCCAAAATAGCATGCACATAGTGATCCAACCTTAAAAAATAAAAACAGAAGATACAGTTAAGAAGTTTAGTTGCTTTAATTTAAAACATAATAACAGAATTCTCCTCAATCAAATTTCTAGAAAAAAATATAGAAAAAATTATAGAAACAAATAAATCTAAAGGAAAAACAGTGATTAATTATTAGTGAAAAAAACTGTTAATGCAGCATCAATTAAGAGTTAAAGGGTGATGCAACATTAACAGTTTTGACCTATAATTCAATCGTTAGCCTATTTTTAGTTTGTTCTTTTTTCTTTTATTTTCACGATCTTTTTTTTAGTATCTCTGAAGAAGTCAATAAATTGTTTGAAATGTTGGATCTTATCTAAAAATTAAGAGTTTTTGTGACCGATCCTAATTCCCAGAATGTGAGTTTATTATACCTTTTAAAAACAGGTGATGTATAAATTTATGAAAATAAAACAATTTTTAGTATATTAGAAACAGGTAGGAAAACATAAAAGATTTTATGTGATTGCTTGGCTAATTTTATGATTATCGACCGTTTTGATGTTCAGGAAGTTTTGATAAATAGTATGATATGATCATTTAGGCTTTTGCGGCTATTCTCATGAAAAACACTAACGTTTCCGGGTTGAAACCGCATTAATGGTGGGTGTGCTATAAACCGACGTTTCGCCCATATTGTAATAAGCTTCTTCAGGGTTGTGACGTCTTGAATGCTAATAGGGTCCCTTGGCTGTAAGTATTGGGAGGGGTTTAATGTTTTTCCATGTCCACAGTTGGCTGGCGGGTGACAATGTCAAAGTATCCCAACTGCCCTCCTGCCTAAGTTATAGGCTTGTTTCTCAACGGAAAACCGTTAATCCTTTTCCATTTGCATATTTCTCTCCTTTCTTTAAGCCATGTTCCGCTTAGACTGAGTCCATCATCGCTATCTAAATAGTTTTCTTCTTTCTGAATTTCCACGGCCTCTCTTATGACACTTAGTAATAATCGTTTACTTGGGCAGGGGCTTTGACGAATGTTCTGCAAGTTCAGACCTTTCGTTTTGTTACAGTGTAACTCCTGGCACATTGTATATGTGCACTAATCGACCAAAATATTTTGGTCGGTCCTAAGTGTTTTTCCCCACAACTACAGGGAATCACACAGAACCCACTTTTTTGCAATGGAAACCTGTCTCTTTGAATTCTGGAAACACAGAGACATTTTCCAAATGTGTAGCAAAAGAGAAATGAGCGCATGGGTAGATCTTAAGGACTATTTTATAAAAAATAACTCCACTCATTTCGTCCAAAAAAATAAAGACGATTCTCCTAAAAGTGACGGATCTCTGGTCAGTTTTGGGATGTTACCTCTCTCTCCTTCACCATTAGTGCCTCTTGTGAAAGTGTTTTGAAGTGGTTCGAATCCACCATGCTGCCCTTAGATTTTCTCTTGCTAGTAAACTCTGGCTCACTGTCCGGTGATGGGCAGTGTTGCCTGCAGCTAGAGAACACTGCTCGGATGCCGGCAGTGCACTGAGAAGGCCCGAGAGAATTTAGGTCCAATGCATATCCCCTTAAAAAAGAAGAAGTATTTGGATGAAACCTTCCAGTAGACGACATTGGTCCCATGTGATTCCCAGCAGCCGTGGGGAAAAAATTCATAGAGCAGACCAAAAGATTAGTCACCACACGATTAGATTGTATATTCACTGTAACAATTGTAACAAAACGAAAAATGTCTGCACTTGCAGAATATTCCATTACAATTAGGCATGCGATAAATTTTGAGGACACAAATCCTTGCCTAATAAACAATTATTACGAGCGTGTCAATGGAAATAGAGAAAGTGAAAAATTGTTGAAATAATGATGATGAACAAGCTAGAATATGACCTCCCCTGTGCAGGGAAAGTAGAGAAAAAGCAAATGGAAAAATGATTAACGGTTTTTAGGAACAAAACAAAGACGACATTACTCTGAAGAAGCTCATAACAATATGGGTATAGCCCATACAGTATGGTTTATAGCTAATCATTGACAAGGTCAAAATCCGGAAACTTAAAAGTGTTTAAATAGTATGATTTTTTAAAGACTGCTCAGATAGGGCTGATATTCAGCGGTAGATTTTCCTTACCGGTTATTTTCATATTACATCAATATAATATTGATGGTTTAATTTTAACTTTCTTAAATTTTTTTTTTTTTTTTTATTATATGCACTCAAATATACAATCTGTTGGCAAAGGAGTTGCAACATTAAAATAAATAAAAAATATGAAAAACCAAAACCAAGAAACAAATCTAATCTAATATAAAACAATAAACATAATGAATCATAAAGTAAGAAAATAATAATTAAAACTGAAAAAATTTGCATAGAAGAAAAATAAAACATCTTATCCACATATTGTTATCAATGAAGTTCAGACATATAATAAAATATAGCAAAATAAAATTATCATTAAGCAAGTTAAATTATTCTTAATAAATTAATAGAAAACTGTGATGAAAGAAATTAAACAAAACAAAAAAGTGAAATAAAATAAAATTCTCTAAATAAGAAATTAAAAATAATATTTATGTAGTTATAGAAACAGACATTTGAGTATTAATTCACTTATTTTTTATTTTAAGAGAGTTTACAACAAATAAGAATATATCTGTCAGTTTGGCTGTGGAATTAACGGTGACTACTTGCTCTAAAAATTCAAGTGTGGAATAATTAGAGATATGCTTGATATGTTTATCTATAAATTTGTGTCTAAAAGTATTCAAAGCGGGACATTCAAATAGGAAATGACAGAGGTCGTCAAGGCCAACACCACATGAGCCACAAAGTTCATCTGGGGAAAATTGTAATCTCTGATCATTAACTATGATTCTAGGGAATTTTTTTGACATCATCCGGATTTGGGTCATAACTCTAATTTTTTCAATATGGCAATCAAAGTGCAAGAAGGAGGAATTACTATTACCAAGTGGGCTGATTATTCTGTAATATTCAATTAACTTTCTTAAATGAAATTCTATTTAATAATAATTTTCCAATATTTTAAGAGCAAAAGGAATTTTAAATGTTATTCAATTAATTCCGGCGAAGCTGAAGGAGGGGTAATATTAAAAGAAATTCTCATGAAAAACTTGAATTTCCGGGTTGAGACCGGTCAGTGGTTTCTATAAACCAACGATTCGCTCATATTGAAGCAATAAGCTTCTTCAAGTTCATTTCACCTTGAAAGCTAATGAAGCCACCATTATCCATGATAGTGAAAAGTGAAAATTATGAACATAAGATCTAGCACTACAAAAAAAAAATTAAAAAAAATTGCACCTCCATTCTTCTAGAACAATCTAGCATCAATGTGGAAGTGATTAATGTTTCTCTGCAACCTGACAATCTCCTTTTAACGTGTGGTTTAGTCTGCATCTGGATTTTATTCATATAGCATGCTTATTTTTGTTGCTTCTGAACCAGTTTCGACTTTTCATTTATCATTATAGCGAGCTTGTCAAGTATTCTGACGATGAATGAGTATCCGAAACTCGTTAGAAGCTACCAAAATAAACATGCTACAACGGATAAAATCCCTTTTAAAGTTGAAAAATGCAACCGAGAACCTCAGTCTAGTAACTTTTTCTACGAGAAGACCGTAATAAGACCAACAAAAGACATTACTAAGTGACCACTCCTGTATGAGAATAGATTGCGGCTTCACATCGTCAATTTATTCTAGAATCGTCCGTCCATATTGTACTGTGAGATATTACCAAGTATCAATCAGGGGACACACCCACCAAAGAGTCACAGGGTTAACTAGTAAATAAAGTTTCGGGGGTTATCTTTCTCTCATTTCTTAAGAATAACAAAACAAAACAAAAATTAACTAAGGACGTAGAAATTCTAAAGAAATGACGATAATAGTGTGATAAGAAAGATGAAGGTCGTTTCAGGTTATCTGTGTTACATAATGTTTATGTGTATCTCTCTCTATACATATACATAATTATAAAAGTATTGATGAATTTGATAAATATAAATATAGTTTCTATTGAAAAGGAGTATAGTCCGTATAATGAAAAAGAAAACTAAAATGATGAGAAAATTTAAAATAAAAAACGGAGATTTAAATAACATTTAAAATAAAATATAACCTTTTTCATTTCTTGGAAAAGGTTATAGCAGGAAAAAAGTTCTCTTATTGACCCAAATAAAGATATGAATGATATTTTTAATTGTTTTGATAATTATTGCGTATATTTATTTCCTTGAAAAAAATATATTATTTGCTTAGTTCAGTGTCAACCTTCTTTATATAACTGGAAAATTTGATTTGTGTTTATATTATTTAAATATTACGTTATTTATTTAAATAAAAGATTAAACAATCTTTTGATTATTTTTTTAGTCTATAATCGTCTAACTTGCAGTGTAGGGCAGCGACAAAAGGCTTTCCAATCACCTCGATCTCTTGCCTCCTTCCAAGCATTTATCCACGTCTTACCTCGCTTCTGTAAAATATTTTTAATATTATTTGCCAAATGGTTCGGCGTCGACCTCTTAGTCTTCTGCCTTCGGACCTCGCTTCCATGGCTTGCTTGAGATATCGTGCACCAATCATGCGCACTACGTGGCCAAACCACCGTAATTGTGAGTTTTGGATCCTTTCCATCAGCGAGTTCACATTAAGTGAAGCGCATATGTTTTGGTTCCGAACTCTTATCACGCCTGGTCTTTCCTGCCATACGGTGAAAAACCTCATTTCTTGAGCCTGCAGTTCAGACTCATGCTTAGTGGTAATGGCCCAAGGCTCGCTTCCTTAGGTCAGGATAGGCAAGAACGTGGACTTATACACCGCCAGCTTGATTTTATCGGAAACCTCTCTCTTTCCTTAAAAAAATTCTATTTACAGCATAAAGCATTCTGCATGTAGTTGCACATGGCATGATTATCTCGTGATTGATTTTGCCATCCTTCGTGATATTGACCCCTTAAATATTTAA